>OY728150.1:1023159638-1023274700 GCA_963277665.1 Viscum album
GGTATGTACGTACGTAGGTACGTATGTACGTATGTACGTACGTAGGTATGTATGTATGTATGTATGTATGTATGTATGTATGTATGTATGTATGTATGTATGTATGTATGTATGTATGTATGTATGTATGTATGTATGTATGTATGTATGTATGTATGTATGTATGTATGTATGTATGTATGTATGTATGTATGTATGTATGTATGTATGTATGTATGTATGTATGTATGTGTATGTATCCATGTTGTTGGATTCTATTTACTATATTCCTTGGGTTGAGCTATCCACTTTCAATATATTGCTATTATTTCACTTATTTATCCCCCTTTAACTTTTAGGGAATCCTACTGGGTATGTATATACTCACCCTTATATGGTATTTTCCAACACGTGTTGTATCTTATGAGGATAATTGACAGGTTGGATATGAATTCACATTAGAATATGGATACTGGTGCGTTGGACAACACATAGTGGTTGGTTCTTGGTGATCAGTATCAAGGATATCTCGTTCTTTAACTTTCCATTTTTTCAGGTTGGGACATTTTTCATGTTGGGAATGTATTTTCCCCTTTACATTCTTCTTTTATTGTCATACTCTTGTACACCCTGGAGGTTTTTAAAGCATGGTTATTACAATATATATCATAGATTTTTCTTTTATTCCTCTTTAATTTCTCAATGAGATTGTTGGGTGTCTATGTATAGGTACATTAATAAAAGGAATACCACGTAATTTATGACCTTCAGTGTGTGTCTCCACCCCTAGGATATAGAGGCAGGCTTACAATAGTTATATCTCGAGCCGCACCAGGTTGGGTCTTGATAGTTTTGTATTTGAGCAGTTCATTCCCTGGGATTATGTTTCGTGTATTCCTCATATGAGGATTTGGTTAGGATTAGGTAAAAAATGTCACTGTGTTTCAAGTGTGGCTTTCAAGCTAGGGAATTAGATGTTGGTGCGATGACTGACATATCCATTCACTAGGACCGTGACTACCTGGTTGTCAACTTAACATACCGAGGCATTGGTTGCAGGGATTCAATTGTACATGAATCATATAGGATTGATTATTTTACTACCCTTCTTGAGATAGATCCCCATTGTATATATGTATTTTCTAATCTGACCCTTGTATATATTCTTTAAATTTTTTGGATGCTTCTATGATGACAACCAACAAGGTTTCTAGTTATAGATCAAGATGATGATCTGATGAGTGATGAGGCCTCAGTTCATGGTTCATCCCGTGACATCCTTCCTCTAAGAGGAAAGGTAGAAGAACCCCAGCAAGTCTAGTAGAATATCATACATTAAGGGAAGGTTGAGGCTGTTTTTTGTCATAGAAAACTACATGAGTTCCATCACTATAGTCCACTGAGGTTTTACAGTGAAGCAGATCCCCTGGTAGCAGAGGATTGTCTAGAGTCAGTGGTTCATGTTTTTAGGCATACCCATACATCGAAGAATCAGGTGGTTTACTGGAATCTATCCTTTTCTATAGATCATCTGGGAATTAGTGGAGTCTTGTTACCCATATATATGATAAGTCAACATTCTCATTTCTTGAATTCCAACAACTATTTCATGAGGAGTACAACCCCTCCTATTTTCAAACGATTTAAAATCAAGATCTTCTGGAGTTGCAAAATGGTGAGATGATAGTGGATAGGTATGTTTTTGAGTTTACATACCATACACTATACTCCCTTAACATGATTAAGGATGGCTACTTCAAATCCTATAATTTGATCAGGGACTCCGTGGATATATTTGTGCAAGTGTTGTAGCCTTATGCATTCACACCATTTTTGGTGTATTAGAGAGGGCAGTGGTGATTGAGAGATACCTATCTAAGGGACACCATGTATTTAGATTTGGTATTAGGAATTATATAGTTGATTCATTTGTATGTACTACCAGACATTAGTCGATGGGGTCTCAACTCTAGAGTTCTTCCCAATATCAGGCCCAGACACATGGTCAGGGAAAAATAAAGGACCAGGGAAGCTCAAATATGGGTGGTTCAATGCTTCTGATGGGATAGGTCACATATAATGTGACTACCTAGGTAGATATAATAAGTATCTTAGGTAGATAAAAGACAGAACACTAAAACAAAGGTCACACTATGATCGAAGATCTCCCAGGTGCGGTAAAGGTAGCCCCTTGGAGGAGGAGCACATAGAAGAGTTGGTAGAGCTCCATAGGAATGAACTATGGGTGGTGCACGATGTTGTGAGATCCTTTCACCACCACCATTAGGTTACACACATTATGCTCATGGAGCAGTAGGTTAGCCCAGAAAACAAATGTAGGCAATGGAGGCATACGACTCAACAACACATGAGATGATGAAATGTACGATATGTGTTTATTTTACTATTTCCTAAGTATTATAAGACATAGTTTTGAGTCATTAATCCATCTATTTACTTCTAATGTGAGAGTTAGAGCTCCCAGTTTAGGTGATATCCCATCAACATTGTCTTCAGGTTTCTATAGGGAACGCTTCATCTATATCTTTTATATGTCGGTAGTGTGGGATATCTCTTGGTGGAGAGAGTTTCATGAGGCACCTTTTTTCATCATTATGGAACACTATGAATTCATCTTGGGTGTGGATTGGCCTTCCACTATCCAATCCTATATTGAATGTCACCACAGACAAGTCAGATTCCTTCTCACTAATGGGATGTGATTGTCCATTGTGGGTGAGAGAGACTTCATGGCGGGATGAGTGGGTTTTTTGAGAATAATGATACATTCTATCACCCATCAGTTGGTGATTGTATCCCATGGTTTAGTAGTCTCTTCAAGAATATGGGTCCCTTTATTAATTGATGATTTTATAGATGTCTTTCCCAAGGACATTCTATTACTACCTCCATTGTGGGAGATATTGTTTTATATTTAATTACATCTCAGAACCACTATAATATCTTCTAAGACATATAAAATGGCCCCTACCAAACTCCTAGAGCTATGGTTATAGTTGGAGGAGCTTTGAGAGAAGGTTTTCTTTATACCTAGTGTGTCCCCTAGGAAGATTCAGTGTTATTTGTGAAAAAGACAGATGGGATCTTTCAGATCTTTATGAATTATTATCCCATGAACAATGCCATGATAAAGGAAAATTACCCATTTTCTAGGACTGATGACCTTTTTTAGAAGTTGTGGGGAGTAAGATAGTTCTTGAAATTGATCTCTGGTCTGGCTACCACTAGTTAAGATTTCTTGACCCTAATACTATGAAGTTGGTATTTTGATGTTACTATAGACACTATGAGTTATCACTAATTCCACTATATGTGAAAAATTTCCATGTTGGGTATATAACATTGATGAACCAGTATTTCCAATTTTACTTGAACCAATTTTGGTTACCTTCCTTGAAAGAATACCCATCTCCTCTGAATAATATGAAAATAATGCAGAGCACTTGAGGATGGTATTAGATTTGATTCGAGAGAATGGGCTTTATGGTCAGATCTTCAAATGTAAGTTCTAGATTCATGATGTTCACATCTTAGGGAATTCAATTTTTTTGTCATGTTTTATCTATGGAACCATCAAATATTGATATAGTTTGTTCATGGAATCCAATCAAGATCATGTTAGAGGTACAAATTTTTCTTGGATTGGAAGGGTACTACCTGATGTTTTTGGAAGAATTATCTAGAATTCTAGCCCATTTTATCACTCTAATGTGCACAGGGAAGTCATTTACCTAGACTGATTAGTTCTCAAGGGCCTTCAAGGAGTTGAGGATGAGGATGATGAGTGTTCCAATTTTGAAACTACTATAGGAGGTCATAGATCACATTGTGTATTACGATGCCTCTAGATCAAGGCTCAGATGTGTGTTAATGAAGATTTAGGAAATTATCACATATATTTTGAGTCAATTGATACCTCATGAGTAGAAATATATGACTCATGACCTAGTGTTGGTAGTGGTAGTCTTCTCTCTAAGGATGTGGAAGAACTATCTTCTAAGAAAGTGTTATGTGGTTTACTCATACCATTAAAGTCTCTGTTGAATCTCCACATAGAGATATTTTAACCTGTGGTAGAGGTGCTGGTTCGAGTTCCTATAAGACTATTAATTTGAGATCGTCTATACTCCAATGAATGGAAAAATGGTAGTAGAAGGACTTAGTAGGAAGTCCAAGACATATTCGGTTCGGGAGGCTTCTATGTAGTAAGCTTCCATACAGCTGAACCTGGTTGAGCGTGCATATTTTCTGTAGTCAATGGTGTTGAATCATCTTCTCCATCAGCATGTGAGAGAGTTACATATGGGAGATATTTATTATGATGTATTTTATAAACATATATCATCATGATATTCACCCAATGTAATTTTTGAAGCAAGGAATCACATCATCCTTTTCTAAGAAAGGATGGTGGAACAAGTCATGATTTGAGAGGAGGTGTTGAGGGAGTTTCTTGCTTCTCCTTTAGATGTTTATCCCAGTGTGGGGAAGATGTATAAGGTCTTTCAGTGGTAGTTTTGGTGGGTCAACATGAGACAGAGCTTAGATGATTTCATCTCCCAATGCCTCACCTGTCTCATGTTGAAGGATAAGTACCAGGTTCTGGTAGGTTTTTCATATCCCATTGAGATCCTAGAATGGAAATGGCATGATTTATACATTGAATTTCTGATAGGGATTCCTTTTACTATGAGAGTCCATCACATAATCTCAGTGATAGTTGACAAAATCATGAAGCTATCACAATTTCTCTCTATTAGGGAGTAATGATCAGTGAAGAGTTTGGGGAAGATGTATGTACTGGACATTTTTCACCTTCATGGGGTTCCCTTGAAAATTTTCACCGACCATGATGCATGATATACATAATGTTTTTGGAGAGGCCTAAAAGAGGAATTTGAGACCCATGTGATGATGAGTACAACCTTCCACACCTATAAATATATAAATAATGAGTGCACTTCTTAGGTGATGGAGGATATGTTGAGGGCTTGTGTGTTAAATGTCAAGCAAATCTGGGATGATCACTTTACCATGGAATAGTTTGAATATAACAATATATATCAAATACTATTAGTATAAAAACTTTCAAGGCCCTATATAGGAGACCATAAAGGTCTCCCTTTTGCTGGAAAGAGACTGGAAAGAATTATCTTGTGGTTCTGGAGATGGTGCAGGCGATGATGATGAAGGTCTAATTCATCCATGATAGGATGAGGATAGCCCAGAGTAGGAATAAATCTTATGAAAATCAACATTGTAGGCCCTTTGAGTTTGATCATGGAGACCATTTTTGGTTTAGAATCTCTTCATAATAATGATTTTGGAGATTCAGATGATGGGGAAATCTATTCCTTAGGTTCATCAGGATATTCAAGATCATACTAAGGGTTAGAGAGTTTCCTTACAACCTTTACCTACCACCACAGTTGAATTGGGTGCACAACTTCTTGCATGTATCATAACTGATGGGATATGATCATGTCCCCATGCAAGTAATTGAATGGGGTTGGATGGACATTGAGGATGGATCCAACTTTGGGGATAACCCATAGGAAATTGAGGGTGAATACGAGAAGACCCTGTGTGGACATACCATCCCCTTGGTTTGTGTGTTGTTCTAGCATGGGAGCATGAAAGAGAGCACTTGGTAGTGGGAGATCCCAAAGTAGGCTCAGTATCCTATTCTTTCTATTTAGTTTATTAATTATTTTTCGAGATGAAAGAATTGAATGAGGGAATGATGTAGAGATATATTTTTTCCTTTTAATACATTAGAATGTTTATAAATATTTTTATAGATCTAGGTGATTAGACGATGTGAAATTTTGAGTCTCAGTGTTCCCAGGATTAATTTTATTAAAATATTAAATATATTTTATATTACTCTTATGAAATTTACTAAATAAATTGGATTAAATATTAAAAGGAATATCATATCAGAAATACGAGGCCACAGTTGAGTTCAGAATGCGATTATTACCCTAGGCCTAACCTAAACTAGTTTAAAATTATACATTTTGATAAAAGAAGTTGTGGTTGAGTTCCATTAGTGAAAAATATAATTAAATTTATTTATTTTAATTAAATTACCTAATCCAATTTCCTTCTATAAATACATAATTATGGAAGGATCGCATGTGTTATCCACATAACCCTAAGATCATTGCACAATGACTTATTTAATATATCATTGGAAAATTAATTTCAGACATGGAGAACCTCTAGATCCATGTAGATCAATGTGACTTAAACAAAACAACTCCTCTTCTTCAATGGAGAGAAAATTATTTGAAGAAGAAAGATCCAAAACATGGTATGCCTCACTAGTTCATGGTTTATGCCCCTATTGATTAATTTTATTGATCAAGATCATATTAATTATTTGATCTACATTCTAATGGAGCCTCTTCATGTTACCATGTGTATATTTAGTTTCTAATTCAGTTTTCCCCTCCCAAGATATCCATGTTTGTTTTATCTATCTAATAGCACTTGTCTAATGATTGTTAATCCTTTTTTTGGTGATTTTCCCCCACCCATTCATCACATTCTTATCCATTGGGCTATAATTCCATGGCTCCTTGTTACTAGGGGGGTCGAGCCAGATCGAACCACCAAAATAGTGGTAGATTCATGTATGAGGAATGATTTGGAGAATAAAGGAAGGGTGGGGATAAAACCAGAGAATTGGTTGATTATCTCATGTATTCAGATATGAAATAGTGAAGGAATATACATGTTATACACGTAGTGAATGTAGGAAGCGAAAAACCAAAAACAAATAATTTCATACCATTAGATGGAAAAAATAACAAACAGAGGCAAGATCCTTCAATATCCCAAGGCATGGAAGAATTATTTGAAGCATCAAACTCAGATTTAGAGGCATGGGTGCATATTTGAATTTCTGAAAAAATTAAAAATATACGTTGTGTAGTCCGATGTTCACATGGAATGTAAGACCTTGGCCTTGGTGGCTTGGGTTTTGGGTCAGAAAAGTATCACATTTTATGGGGGACCTCTAAACATTGTGTGACCCTTGTTCTAAGGACCTAGCATGTACCCTGAGAGGACACTATCATGGAAATTTCCCGGAATACACCGGGTTTCTAAGTAAACATATATAATCATGATACATAGACACAAACATGGTTAATTGTTGGGATAAAAAGACATTATCAGGGAGCGCAGGCAGGACCCTATGTGGATGAGGCATGTCGTATAGTCTTCTTACAAACCATGTATAGCTACATGGGTACCAATCCTTATACCTTAAGGTATATGGACATGTGATGGATAGAGACCAAACATTTTGTGGGACAACTTACATTTCTTGTACACCTTATTTACTTTCAATGATATTCAACCTCTCATATATCCTTCTATTATACTTGGATTTTGGCATAGGAGCATTATTTCATGATTGTTTTTTCTTAAAGAATGTGATAGTTGCATTCATAGTGGCTTTTGAGATATGATGAGATATATTATGGGTGTGACTCTTATTTAAGAAATTCTTGACTATGGTAGTGATCAAGTACGATCCTTAGGTCTTTATACTAACACCCTCTAGCTAGGTTCATCTTGGGTCCTCTACCTATCTATTGAGTGGACCCACACCCTGATGGGTGGGGAATGAGTCCTCTATCTATTATTAGAGTTAAACACTTCTAATAGGATAGGTAATGAGTCATATACTTGTCCACTTAATGGAACCATCCTATTGGGTCTAGGCATTGGTACTCAATTACTAGAGGGACACCCTCCAACTAGGCTGGTTATGGGTCCTCTATCTTCTGTTGGAGTAGCACCCATATACTATATTAGGGAAAGGTTCTTTGATTAATATAGTGGTTGCATCATTCTGGGATAGGGAATAGGTCCTCAATCAACTATAATAGTGAAACCCTTATATTGTATCAAATAATGGGTCCTCTACTATAGAATTGTTTCCCCTTGACTATGTGGAATAGTGGTGAGGTGTGGCATGACTTAGATGTTTTTTATGAATACACAGGAGATTCTGGGCATAATTGGTGGACTTATGAAGCTGATGGAACATCTTTAATCATATGGAATATGAGACGGAGATCCCCTTCTCTCTTATTCAGGGTTCTTTGGTTTGAGAATATATATATCCGTACCCTAGTTTTTGTATTATATTTACTCTCTTTATTGGGATGTGTTTTATACTATATATAGTGAATCTCTTACTACTGCCCCTTTACCTATTAGGTATTCCTACTATGTATGTATATACTCACCCTGGCATGGGCTTCTCTCACACATGTCATCTCTTATGAAAATGACGAATAGGTCGACAGTTACTATAGAAGAGCATAGGGATACTTGGTGCATTAGACTCTGTATGGTTATTGAATATTAGATATTAGGTGCTAGGATATATCATCCTTTTACATTCTAGTTTTTTTAGGTTGGGATATCTTTCTTGAAGGGAATTTATTTTCCCCTTTACCATAAATTTACACTATTATAATAATTTAAACCCTAGAGGTTTTGAATGTATGGTTATTACTCTAGATATTTCTTCCTTTTCCTTTTATTAATTTTCCCTTATATATTGACACATTTGGTTGTGCACATAAAAGTAAATTTGGAAAGGGCATCAAATCTTATATATGTCATTCGCCACTTTTTTCCACCAATGGCCTATGGAGGCAATCTTGGGGTAGTTGTCACACGATCCATGTTGGTTCTTCTCATGAAAATCCACCACACATATAGAGTTTCAGGAGGGGGATGATAATTATTTATAATGATAATATTATTATCAATTATGAAATCTTGAGTAATGTTTTTATAATGGATATATTGAAGAGAAGAATCACATTCCATAGAAACCACAATTTGGGTAATTACCGACTAAAGAGGGAAAAGGTCTTTATCATATATCATATTGTTGTGACTCTTAGATATAATACAATATTCATGTAGGATACCCACTTTAAGAAGTTTCCCAAAGAATTATATCATCTTCAGTGATGATATTATACTTGGATACCTATAATTTATTCTCAACAAGAAGTGCATCAAGATAAAAATTTATTTGTCTCTTAATTGAAACATTGATATCCAATAAATACTCAAAAGAATTTGAGAGGATGTTAATGGGTGTACCTATCAAGTAATTCATCCAAAAATTAATAGGGGAATTGAAACTAAAAAACAAATTAGATAAATATGAAATGTTAGAGAAATATACTCTGAGATAATTCCAAATTCAATATTCTATAAAATTTTAATTTATGGATTTGAGCCTTATAATGAAAATAGATCTAATAAATCAATGTTACTTTGTTTTCTTATTCATGATTCGGCATATAAAATGATCATATAGAAAAATATTGAAATTGTAATGAATTTTTATACTAATATCTCCAAGATTTGTATGTTAGGAGAATTTTTACATGAAAAAATGATAAGTTTATTTTAAAAGATGCTCCCATTCAAGATGATTTTTTTTATTGAAATATTGAAATTCATAAGAATAAAGGATTTCCATTTGTAGACCATAATGGTGTAATTTTGTTTTAAATAATAGCAACATTCACAAGAAAAATACTTATAGACATTGATAAGGATTTTTTTCAATAGGCTAACAAGTTTCTAATATCTGAAATGGTATGATCAAAATGACAAACATGAGGTCTTCACAAAAACATATAGACTCCAAGGTAAGTGAAGGGTAACACACCTTATCTCATGATAAGATCACTCATGATGTCAAATTTTCATGTAACATGGTTGTGCTTTAAAAATTAACTAAAATATTTATTCCAATAGATTTTTTATCCTAAATATTTCTTATAGTAATGAATAACCTCTTTGATATTCATTATATTTCTCTTGTATCCGAGATTAAATAAAATAAGTCATCAAACAAAAAGTGAGTGAGTAATATAAATATTTGGTTACTCTGATGGGATTGAACATATAATAATACACCATATTGAAATCAATTATTCCCCGATGATCTTCTTCAATGGAAAAAATGATAGTTAATAGAGGTTCACAAAGATGAATAATCTCAGAACAAGATAATTATTCAATATGAGTTGCATTGATAATCACTAAAATATGGGCTGAGGTCAGTATAATATTGAAAAATTTGATGAAGGACTCATCAAATCCAAAACTACAAAGTGCATCACATATAAAACACCAGTGCACCGTATAGAAGTATTTTTTAAGATCATGTTTTAATGAAATATTTCCTCCTCTACTCTTTGTCCTTGTAAGGTTAACCGATTTAGTTGAAGTGATTAGTAAGTATTGAATGGTTCTCTATTTATTGAATCAAAACAGATTATGGGAAATAATATTATTTTCAATGCTAGAGAGCCTATTAGAAAGAAAATTAAAAATTATATTATTGGTAATGTTGACTAGAGAAATAATCCTAAATAGGTGAATTTCACTTTCATTATTTATCTTAGGAATTATAAAAATAAATTGATCATTTATACCATTATTAATTTTAATCTTTTAACAAATGAGTGGAATGTCAATATACATCATGGCGGACAGCAACTTTATGTGTATAAAAGATAAAATTAGTGAAACTATCTAGATCGAGAGAGCTTATAGTGTTTAATCCAAATAAAGATGATTATATCTCACAATCAAGAAGAATAAAAGTGACTGTTTCATTATATTCATGAACGATAGGCTAAGTTATGATGCCTTATAAAAAATCACAGATAGTAGGGGCATTAAAAATATTTTTATAGAAGAAAACCATTTTGAACATCAAACTCAATCCTATTATCAAGAATGTTACCATTTTCATTTAAAATGGCTAGAGGTCAGCTTAATTTTCTTGAATCCATGGAGACATTTATAGAAATTATATTTTTTCCATTATTAAGACATTTAACTTCAAAATTTTATATCTACATGTGATCCTTAAGATTTATTAGATTATTGATATCATTAGAGATAAATATTTCTCATTCAATACATGTATAAAAATGATTGTATGTGTTATTTTCCTCAATATTAGGAAATGAGGCCTGAATATGATAAATATTCTTGTTAAGAGGACTGAATAATTATCTACACAAATATTTCATATTCCTCTTGAATAGTTTTAGCTTTAAAGAACAAGATAAGGCATTGTCATTATGATTAGAAGAGCTCCATGTATGTAGAACTAGTTTGTTAAAATATGGATGTGAGACCCCAAGAATTGTTGAATCAAAAATAAAATGGAAGTTTCATTTATGTTGTGTCAAAGTTTATTACGATTGGGTGCTGATCCAAGTATATTATTGTGAGGTTAGAACAAGATATAGATTCCCATGAATCATGGGAATATTCCTTGAAAAACCCCCATCTTGTTTTTTGGCCACCATTTTATTGAGATGTTTTCTACATAAACATTACTTAAAACCAACTAAGTTGACTTGAAAAGGGGTTTTGTCATCAATGAAATCCATGAAATCTATAGTTTATATAGAATCAACATAACTATATATTCATCTATATTAATAATTTAATTGAAATATACTAGATGATTCCTTATTCCATCGATTATGTCACCCTTATTTTGTAAGTTATGAAATAGGACCATCATGTCTAGTTTTCCATTATAAGAATAAATAAAAGTAAAGGGTGATGAATTATTTTGAAATTATAGCTAAAGGTTCCCATTTTATCAGTCTAATTGGTGAAATATGTATTTTCTAGACTTGAATGAGAAAAAATCCATAGAATTTTAGTGTCTATGAGAGACAGATTTGTGCTGATAGGATGAAATCAAATCATTTCAAGAGAAGCATCCATTGAGGAAAAAATTATTTTGGGTTTAGATAAAAATATAATATCAGTTTTTTGTTTATGTATGAAGTGCTTAATATAGTTGGTTATTTTAGAGATAGACTATCCATAACAGTTTCAGAAAGCGGATCCTGATTTATGCCTTTTATAACTATAACTCACTTTTATTATTTCCTCCATAATTTTTATTCCTATTTGATTTTTTATAATAAAAACATATTTCCCATCAATTTATAGGTTTTCATCTATTTCATTGTTCATAATATAAATACTATTGAAGCGCACAAGCAACTGTATGTCCAAGACACTATCAGAAGAGGGACATTGGTATTCCACTAAACCAAGCTTGGGACCTCCCTTATATTTAAAATTCCCATATCCATTTGTGTTCTCTTATGTAATTACATTTTGAGTTTTCATGGGGGTTGATTCTATCCTGGAATCATGTTTCTCAATGTTTCATGAATAATTTCCCTTAATGTTTATAATTTCAATATTTTTTGGAGAAATTTCAAAATTAACATGTGGTTTTATTGTTTCAATCATTATTTTAAGATCTCTAGGAATGATTATAATGACCCATAAATTACATAAAATTTTATTACTTCAGAATTGATGAATACTTATTACAACATATAACAAAACCATGAATGGACGGTATAGGTATAGTGTCTTTAGAAACTGGAAAACATAAACAACTAGTTCATAAATCATCTACACTATATCCCATTTATTTCATCATATCTAGAGTACCTTTTTGGAATATCTTACTTAATACCATTCTTCCTGGCCTAGGGAAAAGAAAATATACAAAAGGGTGATCTCTAATGCTCAGTAAGGGTAAAAGAAGGAGATATCAATCATAACATATTCATAAGAACATAACATTTTGAAAGTCTTAACTTGCAAAAGAGATCATAATATCATAACATGGGATAAATTGTAGTAGTGAAATGTAATCCCAATAATCATAACATAAAATATTAAACTAGTTTTCATACACACATAATCATAGAAAATCATTTCATATTATTCAAGACTCATTTCCAAGACTATCATAGCAAACAAAGTCCATTTCTGAACCGAGTTCACTCCTCGTTCCAGTCTTGTATCACTGAACCATATTAACATGTCGTTCCAGCCATGTATATCTCATGAGATATAAATCTTTACCCAATTAATTTGATTCATATATAGGTCCCACCTGTCTCATAATGAAACCATTCTTATGTGTTCCACAAAATCATAAATCATATATCATAGCATAACCCATGTAATAAAAACGGGATTCTTAAACATCATGCCATCATTACATAATCCATATAAGATAGAATTACTTAATAAAAATAATTACATCATAACAGAATCAAATCAATGTAAAAATAGGGATATAAACAAAACCCTATATTATCTTAGATGGAGAATAATTTTGATAAAACACTTGAACTTCATTCTTGAGGAAAATATCCTTTCATCTTAAAAAACATTTTTCTTTTCTTAACATTTCATACAATTTTAAACTAAAAAAAGTTAATTAAAAATAAACTTCAAAAGTTTTAAATGAAGCTTCATGGAAATAATGTTCTATGAAATTATAAAAATCCATTCATGCAGTATAAGTTAAAAAAACATTCTTCTCCTACTTTGGATGGAAATGTCAAAAAGTATCTCGTATTGAAAACGAAAAAAGATTCCTTTAATATATTTTACTAAAATTCACCAATAGGTAAATTTGTATTAAAAAATTTTAGTAGTATAGAAATAATATTACATATTGAGGAAACATGGATGTGGATGATAAATATGCCCCAGTAAATTCTGAAGTATAAAGAATCTCGGATAAAAATTAGATTGTGATATTTTACCCTACCTTAGGTCTGATATGTTTCGTACATATCCTAACCTCCTGTATAATGATTTAAATAATGTCATTGACTTATTTAATAATCATATTAATTGTTATTAAATCATATATGGTTATATTATTATCTTCTTATTAGTAATAATTCATTACTACTTATTATTCGGGTGTTCATTGCTTTATGTTCTTATGCGGGTTTTGTTGAATAGATTCTTATTCGTCTTTTTAGGTTATAGGTACCTCATTTACATAATGTTATTATTGTAATATATATCATATTTATTCAGTCAATTCATTTATATAATCATTATTCAATGAATATCATGTAGAACGAATCACATCACATCGTGGAGATGGTAGGTCGTACGTACGCATGAGTGATGATATCGTTCCCATAATTATATGAATGGAATTGGTGTTGATGATATAATATTTAATAATCTGTATAATGTTATAATAATAATATATAGTTATTTTTTACACCATTATACCCATCCAAGTAATGTGGTGGTGGAAAACAGATTACACCACGGTGTGGAGATGGTATTTCGTACGTACGCATGAGCGGTGATTTCGTTATCCATAGGATGGATAGAATGTTAAATACGGTTGTTTAATATTTATAATATTATATCGGTATATTAGTGATACTGATGTTATTACTTTATAATGAAACAAATAAATTAGAGAAAGTATAAGAAGAAATAAACTTGAACGAATCGGTAGAAGAGATTACCTCTTCCTTGATGTGTCTCTTTTAAACTTCCTCTTAGGGAACTATAGTTGGTCTTTTGAGAAGACCAGAACCTATATGTTATAAATAGAGATTTTTAGAAGAGAAATTTTCAGGTTTTGGTGGAGCTTGAAGGCTCAAAATTTTGTGAAGAGGAGAGGGAGGACGTGCCCTTTTATAAGAGGTGTGAGAGGCACCTTAGGAAAAACTTAAAATATTATTTTATAATAAATTCATATTCGGTTTATAATGGCTTCAAAGTGACTTATTTTTAGTCTAGGGTGGGTATGGGTTGAAATAATATCAACCCATAGGTTTTAGAAAAGTTTAGGTTACCATTTTAGCCTTATCATTTAGATTTAACTCTAAGTTAAATAATTTAACTTTTACAGTGTCTTCTTGTATTCTTACACTATATGGTTAATAAACTTACTATAAACTACCAATAGAACCCCAATTGGTTAATTAATGTCATATATATTATTATATAAGTCTTTTGGCAGATCCTTATATTTATAGGAATAGAATATTAATTAATAATATAATATTTGTTTTAAAAACACTTTTATGTCAATTTTGATACTATTTGGTATTTTGTTTTTGATAAATTCATAACAGCGTTATTACTTCAAATAGAATTCATATAACACACCATAATATTTTATATTAATCTATTAAATTAGTGTAATTCATAAAAAGTCTCAAATTACATTTATTTGGGTATTTATAATATCAATTATGTTAATATCTCATTAATATGGTAATTACTGTAACATCATTGTGTCATAAATAAATTAAATTATTTATTTTATAAAAATTATAAATAAAACATCATTATGTAGGAAATATTTTTATATTTCTAATGAATATTTATAGTTGATTTTATCTTTTGTATAACCCTATATAAAAAATGTTTTACTTATTAAACATTGATTTTAGCTCTTTTAAGTCTTCTTTGAATTAAGTAATAATAAATGTCCTGATCTAATCCAAGTGAACCTAAAGGATATTATTTTATTCCTAAGGTTGTTTTTGGTAGAATTACACTTATCCAATAGAATTAGGACATGTGTTAGGGTAATAATAATATCATTTTTACCCTTAATTTCCCTATTTACTTTTAACCATGGTAAATAAAAGTAAAAAGTTATTATTCACCAAAAATTATTTTTATCTTATTGTACCAAATTTTACTTATTGATATGAACCAAGACTCTTGGATTTTTGAAATTCCACTCAAAGAAGTGGTAAAATTATGTTTTATTTAAATTTTCAAATTCTCCTAGGAGGTGGGTAAAAGACGGTGAAAAGTTCAATAAAATTTTTATATATCTAAAATTTTTATAAAATGACTCCAATGAATTAAATTGAACTTATATAGGTATTATGTATCTATAAATAAATTTAAATAAAAGAAATTATTATTTAAATAAAAAGTTGGTTTTAACCAATAACTCAGGTTTTTCACTATTCATCAAAAATTGAATGTTTTTAGAAAAATACCAAAAATTCACCCTAGGATAATTTCGATATTCCAAATCCAAAAATAAAGTCCATTTTGAAAGATAAAATTTATAATATTTCAATTAGTGGGAATTACTATTCATAATGGCTAGTTTATATAATATTTTAACAACATATCATTGTTTAGTGAAACTCGGTATTGCGTACAACGCAAGCTATCGAGGAAGGTTTATATTGCATGTAATGCAAGCCAAGACAGTGTTGTGGGTAGTGAAATATTCTTATGGTGTTGTGTATAGCATAATACATAAAAAAAATATTTCTCATAAAATATCAGGGTGTTACATTCTACCCCCCTTAAAAAGAATTTCTCCCTCGAAATTCATCACATCGTAACAAACAGATGTGGATACCTCTCCCTCATCGTATCCTCAAGTTCCCATGTAGCTTATTCTAATTGGTGGTTCCTCCATAAAACATTAACCAAGCGAGTGGTCTTGTTTTGTAGAAATTTTTCACTACGATCTGGAATTTCTATTGGCTGTTCTTCATAATAAAGATCTTTCTCTAGTGGTAGAACTTCTGAGCTTAGTACATATAAAGGATCAAGTATGTACTTTCTCAGAAGGGACACATGGAACACATCATGAACATGAGAGAGATTCGGTGGAAGTGCCAATCGGTAAGCTACCTTCCCAACATGATCCAGTATTTCTAAAGGACCAATATACCTAGGGCTCATCTTGCCCTTCTTTCCAAATCTCATTACTCTCTTCCAAGGAGATATTTGTATGAACACTTTACCACCCACCTCAAACTCTAGATATTTTCTTCGGTTGTCCGCATAACTTGTTTTTCGACTCTGATCTACTCTTATGTGTTTCTGAACAAATCTTACCTTTTCTGCCATCTCATCAACAAGATCAGGTCCCAATAGCTTTCTTTCCCCAACTTCATCCCAGCAAGTTGGAGTTCTGCATTTCTTTCCATAGAGAGCTTCATAAGGATCCATCTAAATACTAGAGTGAAAGAAATTATTATAAGAAAATTACTCCAAAGGTATGTTTTGATCCCAACCACCTTTGAAATCCATAGAGCTAGCTCTCAACATGTCTTCTAGAGTTTGAATTGTCCTCTCAGACTGACCGTCTGTCTGAGGATGATAAACAATGATGAAACTCAACTCTGTATCTAGAATATGCTGAAGACTTCGCCAAAACTTCGAGTCAAACCTCAGATCCCGATAAGATATAATGGAAGGTGGTACTCCATGCAATCTTACCACTTCACATATATCCTGGCAATTTGATCAAGAGAGAAATTTTTTCTAATATCAATGAAGTGTGCTGACTTCGTAAGATGATCAACTATAACCCAGATAGCATTATTTTTTTGGATGTTTTAGGAAGTCCGGTGACAAAGTCCATAGTGATGTTTTCCCATTTCCATTCTGGTATGAGTAATGGATGTAACATCCCCTTAGACTTCTGTCTCTCAACTTTATCTTGCTGACATACCAGGCATCAAGAGACATATTCAGCAACATCTATTTTCATGCCACCCCACCATAAATACTCCTTCATGTCCCTATACATCTTCGTGATTCTGGGGTTAATAGAGAATGAATCACTATGATCTTCATCCAATATTTCCTTCTTTAATTCTTGGATGGGAGGAACACAAACCCGATTCCTGAACCTTATTATTTCATCACAATCAATGTGCAATTCAGGAACATTTCTCACCTTCTTTTGTAACTCTACATCTTCTTTCTATGCCTCTTTAATCTTCACATGTATAGATGGTTGAACATTCATTTGAGAAAGATAAGATTTTTCCCCTTCCATTATAATTCCAAGATCCATCCTTTGTAAATCCATAAATATTGGATCTTTTGTGATCCTCATCATGGATAAGCTTGCATGGTCTTGTCGACTTAATGCGTCTTCCACCTTGTTTGCTTTCTCAGGGTGGTAATGAATTGAGTTGTTGTAATCCTTAATCATCTCCAACCATCTTCTTTGGTGCTTATTCATCTCCTTTTGTGTGAAAATATACTTTAAACATTTATGATCCGTAAAAATCTCACACCTCTCACCATAAATATAATGCCTCCAAATATTTAATGCAAAGATTACCATATCTAATTCAAAATCATGAGTTGGGTAATTTTGCTCATGGATTTTCAACTATCGTGAGGCATAAGTTATCACCATATCGTTTTTCATGAGAACACACCCCAACCCCTTCTTGGATGCATCACTGTAGATCACAAACATTTCTACACTATAGGTCAGTGTGAGCACAGGTGCACTGGAAAACCTACTTTTTAACTCCGTTAAATTCTCTTCACACTCCTCTATCCAAACGAATTAACTCCTTTTCGGGTCAACCTGGTGAGTGGATTAGATAATCGTGAAAAATCTTTCACAAAACGTTGATAATATCCAGCCAAACCAAGAAAACTTCGGATCTCAGTTACTGTTGTTGGTCTCGACCATCTTTCTATAACCTCTGTTTTTGCTGGATCCACAAATATCCCCTCTTTTGAGATTATGTGACCCAAAAATGAATCTTTTTGAAGCCAAAATTCACAGTTGGTAAATTTGGCTTAAAGATTCTCCTTTCTTAGGGTCTTTAAAACAATTCTCAAATGATCTTCATGTTCTTCCTTGATCATTGAATATACAAGAATATCGTATATAAAGACAACCACAAATTGTTCAAGATAGTATCTAAAGACTCTATTCATTAGATCCATGAAGATATAAGGGGAATTAATAAGACCAAATGGAATCACTATAAATTCATAGTGTCTATACATTGTACGGAAAGTCATCTTTGGTATATACTCCCTTTTGACCCTTAATTGATGATACACTGAACAAAGATCAATCTTGGAAAAGTATTGAGCTCCGCATATTTGGTCAAATAAGTCATCAATGCATGGGAGAGGATATTTGTTCTTAATAGTGATATTGTTAAATTCTTGATAATAAATGTAGAGTCTCGTTGAGGCATCTTTATTCTTAACAAACTGAATAGGTTCTCCTCAAGGTGATGCATTAGGGCATATGAATCCCTTATCAAGATTCTCTTGGAGTTTCTTCTTCAATTCCTGCAACTCAATTAGGGGAATTCTATAAGGTGTCTTTTAAATTGGGAGAGCACCCGGTATGAGTTCTATTGAAAACTCAACTTCACGATTTTGTGGAAGAACTAAAATTACTCTGGAAAGAAATTATCAAACTCTCGTACAATGGGTGTATTACTAATCGTGAGTTTCTCTCCAACCATTTGAGATAAATAACCTTTATTTATTGGAATCAACACCCATAAGATGGAAGAAATTTCCACTGGAAGGTTATATTCATCCTTGCATCGATAGATGATCATTGATTGATATGGAATATGAAATGTGACTTCCCTTAATTGGAAATTGATATAAGATCCATATAAAGAAATCCAATCCATGCCAAGAATCACATCAAATTCCACTATAAGAAGGATTCTAAGATTTGCAGGAATCACTTTCCCACAAACTTCAATCGGAGAAGAATTGTAAACTTTTGATGTTATTGTTGTTCCATTAGGGGTTGTCATAGAAAACTCAACATCCAATTGTTGAGGTAATACGGTGATACCCTTAGAAAATTTTTCAAAAATAAAAGAGTGGGTGGATCCAGAATCAAATAAAACATTTTCTACTTTAGAGTGGATGGTAAGTGTACCTTTCACCACTTCGTTATCGTACTCCATGTCACCGATAGAATTTTCTTGTGACTTTCCTTTATCTATGGACTTAAGAGTTTTTTGATGTCGATCGTCATCAAAAACCCTTGGATTAGGGCATTGATTAGCATAGTGCCCCATTTCCTTGAACTTGTAACATTGAAGTGTAGGTGGTTCATTCTGTGTAGCCTTTTCTTTATTCGCATCACTAGACATCTTTTTCTCATAATTGTGGCATTCAAATGCCCAATAACCTTATTTTCCACATTTGAAACATTTACTTGTCCCTTTAAGACAATTCCCTCCATGTTTCTTTCCACACATTGAGCATAAGGGAAAAATCATCTTATTTTCATTGTGGTCTTTAAATTTCCCTTTGAATTACATTTTCCTCTTCTTATAAAACCCATATGACTGATGGGTTACTCCAATCTCCATCTCAACCTTGAGAGCCCATTAAACAATTTCCTCGTAGCTATTGAAGACCCTTATGGCTAACACCCTTCGAAGATTTGGTTTTAAGCCACTAAAGAATCGATCGATCTTATGCTAGGGTTGGATAATAATTCTGGAAGCATACCTTGCAAGTCTTGTAAAACATGCTTCGTAGGTTCCAAAAAAATCATCATCCTTTTGCTTTAGGTCAAGAAAATCCTTCTCCGTCTTTGTTTGAAGAATACGAGGGAACTAATTATGGAAAGATATGTTCTTGAACTCGTCCCATTCCATGGACTCAATTTCGTCTCTTTACCTCTTATTCTTGATAAGATTCCACCACTGATCAGCTTCACCTTCCATACGATATACTGGTAGGATGGCTTTATCTTGTTCATAACATTGAAGAACTGAAAATTTCTTTTCAGTGGTACTGATCCATTTTTCAGCAACTAATGTATTAGTAGACCCGCTGAATGAGGGAGGACGCTACCTCATGAAGGATTCAACATAATGTTGCTCCTTCCTTTTCTCGTTTGGAAGTCCTGCATGATTCATAGCTTGAGAAAGTTGTGTGAGCATGGCTGCAAGATTTTTCATTCCAGATATCATAAATTATGGTTGCTCAGAGGGATAATCATTGAATTTTCCATCGTATTCAGCAATAACGTAGTTCCTTCAGGTTCTAACCATTGAATAAAACCAGTAGGAATAGTGTGAGAAACACTAATCATAATAGGAAAACCACAAAATCAAGAATAAAATTTCACACTTAAGGTCTTATCCTAGGTTATTCATGGCCATTTCTAAAACACTAATATTGTGTTCTATGCTTAGACATATCCTGAGGGTTCTTACTAAGGCTTTCACATCCATGTTTTAAAAGGATGATTGTATGTTTCCTCTGATACCAACTATAACGACCAATACATTACATACATTTTTATTACTTCAGAATTGAAACATACTTATTACATCATATAACAAGACCATGAAAGGACCGTATAGGTATAGTGTCTTTAGAAACTGGGAAACATAAACAACTGGTTCATAAATCATCAACACTGTCTCCCATTTATTTCATCATATCTAGAGTCCATTTTTTGCATATCTTAATTAATAACCTTCTTCCTGGACTGGGGAAAAGAAAACATACAAAAGGGTGAGCTCAAATGCTCAGTAATGGTAAATGAATGAGATATCAATCATAACATATTCATAAGAACATGAAATTTTGAAAATATTAACCTGCAAAAGAGATCATAATATCATAACATGGGATAAATCATAGTAGTGAAATGTAATCCCAATAATCATAACATAAAACATGAAACTTTATGTCATACACACATAATCATAGAAAATAATTTCATATTAGTCAAGACTCATTTCCAAGACTATCATAGCGGAAAAAGTCCATTTCTAAACCGAGTTAACTCCTCATTCCAGTCCTGTATCACTGAACTGGATTAACTTGTCGTTCTATCCATGTCTATCTCATGAGATATAAATCTTTATCCAATGCATTTTATAGAGATATAGTTCCCACCCATCTCATAATGAAACCATTCTTATGTGTGCCACAAAATCATAAATCATATATCATAGCATCACTTATGTAATAAAAATGGGATTCTTAAACATCATGCCATCATAACATAATCCTTATAAGATAAAAACACTTTATAAAAATAATTCCATCATAACATAATAAAATCAATGTAAAAAATAGGGAAATATATATAACCCTATATTATCTTAGATGGAGAATAATTTTGATAAAACACTTGAACTCAATTCTTGAGGAAAATATCCTTTCTACTTCAAAAACATTTTTTCTTTCTTAACATGCCATAAAATTTTAAACTAAAAGAATTTAATTAAAAATAAACTTGAAAACATGTAAATTAAGCTTCATAAAAATAATGTTCTATGAAATCATAAAAATCCATTCATTCTGTATAAGTTAAAAAAAACATTCTTCTCGTACTTTGGCCGGAAAAGTAAAAACGTATCTAGTACTGAAAAGGAAAAAAGATTCTTTTCATATCTTTTACTAAAATTCACCAATAGGTAAAATTGGATTTAAACAATTGTAGTAGGATATAAATAATATTACATATTGAGGAAACATGTATATGGATGATAAATATGCCCCCAACAAATTCTGAACTATAAACAATCTCGGATAAAAATGAGATTGTGAGATTTTCACTTACCTTAGGTATGATATGCTTTGTACGTATCTAAACCTCCTGTATAATTATTTAAATAATGTCATTGACTTATAACATAATCATATTCATTGATATGATATCATATATGGTAATATTCTTATCTTCTCCTTAGTAATATTTCATTACTACTTGTTATTCGGGTTTTCACTGTTTTATGTTCTTATGCGTGTTTTGTCGAATAGATTATTATTAATCTTTTTAGGTTATAGATAACTCATTTAAATAATGTTATTAGTGTAATATATATAATTTTTATTCATTCAATTCCTTTATATAATCATTATTCAATGAGTATCCTGTAGAACAAGTGGCATCACATCGTGGAGATAGTAGGTCGTACGTACGCACGAGCGATGATATCGTTCCCATAATTATATGAATGTAATTGGAGTTGATGATATAATATTTCAGAATTAGTATCATGTTATAATAATCATATATAGTTTTTTTACACCATTATACCCATCCAAGTAAGGTGGTGGTGGAAAACAAATTACACCACGGCGTGGAGACGGTATTCTGTACGTACGCACGCGCGGTGATTTTGATTTCCAGAGGGTGGATAAAAGGTGAAGTAGGTTTGTTTAATATTTATAATAACATATCAGTATATGAGTGATACTTATGTTATTACTTTATAATGAAACAAATAAATAATAGGAAGTAGAAGAAGAAAGAAACTTGAATGAATTGGTAAAAGAGATTACCTCTTCCTTGACGTGTCTCATTTAAACTTCCACTTAGGGAACTAGAGTTGGTCTTTTGAGAAAATAAGAACCTCTATGATATAAAAAGAGATGTTGAGAAGATAAATGGTCAGGGTTTGGGCGAGCTTTAATGCTCAAAAGTTTGTGAAGAGGAGAGGGAGGAGGTGCCCTTTTATAAGAGGGGTGAGGGGCACCTTAGGAAAAACTTAAAATATTATTTTATAATAAATTCATATTCGGTTTATAATGGCTCCAAAGTGACTTATATAGAGTATAGGATGGGGATGGGTCAATATAATCTCAACAGATAGGTTTTATAAAAGTTTAGGTTACCATTTTAACCTTATCATTTATATTTAACTCTAAGTTAAATAATTTAACTTTTATCGTGCCTTCTTGTATTCTTACACTATATGGTTAATAAAGATACTATAAACTACCAATCAAACCCCAATTTCTTCATTAATGTCATATAAATTTCTATATAAGTCTTTTCGATGAACCTTATATTTTTAGGAATAGAATATCAATTAATATTTTAGTATTTGTTTTAAAAACTCTTTTATGTCAATTTTGAAACTATTTGGTATTTTGTTTTTTATAAATTCATAAAAGCATTATTAATTAAAAAAAAATTCATCTAACCAACCCTAATATGTTATATTACCCTATAAAATTAGTTTAATTCATAAAAAGACTTAAATTACATTTATTTGTTATTTATAATCTCAATTATGTTAATATTTCATTAATAAGATAATTACTGCATCATAATTGTGTCCTTAATAAATTAAATTATTTATTGTATAAAAATTATAAATAAAATACCATTATGTAGGAAACATTTCTAGATTTCTAATGAATATTTATAGTCAAATTTATCCTATGTATAACCCTATATTAAAAAAAATTCACTTATTAAACTTTTATTTTAACTCTTTTAACTCTTCTTTGAATTAAATAATAATAAATGTCCTAATCTAATCCAAGTGGACCTAAAGGGTAATATTTTATTCCTAAGGTTGTTTTTGGTCTAATTACACTTATCCAATAGAATTAGAACATGTTTTAGGGTAATAATAATATCATTTTTACCCATAATTACCCTATTTACTTTTAACCATGGTAAATATAAGTAAAAAGTTACTATTCACCAAAAATTATTTTTATCTTATTGAACCAAATTTTACTTATTAATGTCAACCACATCTCTCAGATGTTTTAATTCCACTCACAGAAGTGGTAAAATTATGTTTTATGTAAATTTTCAAATTCTCCTAGGATGTGGGTAAAAGACGGTCAAAAGTTCAATAAAATTTTATATATCGAAAATTATTATAAAATGACTCCAATGAATTACATAGAACTTATATAGGAATTATGAATCTATAAATAAATTTAAATAAAATAAATGATTATTTAAATAAAAATTTGGTTTTAACCAATAACTCAGTGTTTTCACTACTCATCAAAAATTGAAAGTTTTCAGAAAAAAATACCAAAACTTCACCCTAGGCTAATTTTGATATTTTGAATCCAAAAATGAAGTCCATTTTGAAAGATAAAATTTATGAAACTTAAAATAGTGGTTATTATGATTCATAACTGCTAGTTTATATAAAATTTTAATAACATATCATTTTTTAGTGAAACTCGGTATTGCGTACAACGCAAACTATTGAGTAAGGTTTCTCTTGCATGTAACGCAAGTCAAGACAGCTTTGTGTATAGTGAAAGATTAATTTGGTGTTTTTTATAACATAATACATAGAAAAAAAATATTTCTCATAAAATATCAGGGTGTTACAAAGATATTGATCAGTATTTATGGCAACATGGATGTAATTCATCAAATAATTTGATTTTTTCTTCTATCTCCACTAGAAATCATATATTTAATATTAGGATTGTTTCTAAGAGCATACTATCATGATTAGGGGTGTTGTTTGAATTCTATCTAGAATATAAATATTTTTTTGGGGTTTCCATTCTTTTCTGAATATCCCTGAGCATGAGTTTGATCAAGTATGGTGTCAACTAGGATGATGTGCACAGGAGGGTCTAATGTATCTTTCATATCCCCACTTTAATTCACACAAGAATATATCATTACATTTGTAACCTATCATTCGTGTGTAGGGTGAGATGTATGAGTCTTTTAAGGCTAAAAATTTGTATCCCCTTCATACTTTTCAATGACTTCTGTGATAATTACATTTTTTATGGATTTAGTAGGACTCTTTATATCATGATAAATTTAATGAAAAAATCTATCATCCTCATTGTCAATTATCCTAATACCTCCCACGTTATTAAAAAGAGGCAATTCCATATTATTCATATTTTTGGGAGGAACAAGTAACCCATTATCCCTTTCCTCTTTATCAATATGTGCATCCCATGAATTTCTATTAGTATATTTAAATTAAAAGGAATTTTATTTCTTTTACACCATTTTCTAGAATCATTATTTCTTTAAGTCTCACTATTGTTCAGAACAATAGCTTTGACTTTCTTATATACATTTACAAATTTTCATGTGTTATCATTATTTATTGGATTCAACTATTTCTGAATGACTCTTATATTTTCTATATAATTTCATACAATTATCCAGAAATCAATGAAAGGGGAATGTATTCACACTCTTTCTTTACTTATGATTTTTGGATAACAGCAGTGAATTTAATCATAACAAGAAACATAGACACAAAATTGGAATCAACCAAAATAATGGCATAAAGACAGAAATATCAATTTAGATTATGTTGATCTAGATATAGTGGATGACCAATGCAAGAAAAAATATCACTGATAATTTTAGGATTCCAAAATACCCAATTTAATCTATGAAGCATATTCTCGATTTGGTTTGTTAAATTCCTTTGAGGGTAGGTGTTAAAATTAAATTACCATTCAAAAATACTCAGAACTATTGGTTTTAGATATATATTGTCAATTTTTTACAGTAAATAAAAACTTATTTTCTTCCCATAAGAATGTGAAATAACGCAATTCCAATCAGAATCATTTCCATTAAATACCTCAACAAAAAATGTTCAATCTTAGCTTTAAGGTCTGGAATGAACCACATTTTATCTCTCATAAAATAAATGATAAACACATGAATAGTTAATTTTCATTTTTAAATTCATTGTTGATGGGATTATAGATAATTGAAAATGAGAATCCCCAATCTTCCATTTTCTAAAAATAGAATTATTGGGAAAATCATCAATAGAGGGATGTTCACCACAAAGAACCTCGACGAAAAGGACCCCATTACTTTTTTACTTCTTGTGAGTCCCAAAAAAGTTTTACTTTTACTAAAACATTCTTATTAAATTCCAAATATTCACATAACATGTATTTTAAGTGGCTTTCCAAGTCTAGATTGAAATAATACATGGAGGAATAGAGAAGTGATCAAATAAGAGAAGAATTGTAATTGGACATCAAGAGAGAGTGTGGATTTTCTTGTGTGAGAATCTTCTTCACAACATAGATGAGATCCAAACCTTTAATTATAATTTATAAAAATATATTCAAGTTAAATAAATAAAAGGGTTAATATATTCACTAAAAAATTTAAATAGGTTCACAATACAAATATGCCTCAATGGAGTGAAAATTGAGACGAAATCCCTTACCTCAAGTCTATTCTCCTCGTAAGTGATTGTATCTTCCTATATAATATATTTATATTTATTATTATTAAATATGAGAAAATATAAATATCTATAATATCATATAATTTCTATTTATATCATCATATCACCAATCAACAATATTTTATTATTATCATTATTTTAGGTGTTAACTACATTTTTCATTATAATTTTTCATTGAATTTATAATAATTATTATTTCATTATAGTTACATACTATATATAATGATAATAATGGAATAAATAAATTGTTTTTTTTTATAATTATATCTAGAGTAATCAATAAATGGTATAGATAGAAAAATAAATTACACCACTTATGGAGATATTAGGCCACACATATGCATAAAAGTTGTTTTAACTTTTCAATGAATGAAAGGAAAGAATAGTAAATAATAGTTCATAATTATAGAATAATTATTATATCATATATATATATAATCGTTAAATATATCATTCTTATTATTCATTTAGAGAAAAAACAACAAATATATTGAATCTCTTTATGGAGGTGTTAGTCCACGACTACACACAAGTGGCGTTGTAATTTTCCAATAGATTGGTTGCTATAATGGTATATAAAATATTATAATTATAAAAGCATAATTAAGTCATAAATATCATATAAACTCAATATTTTCATATATATACTTATATATCCATATAAGTAAAATGTTGATGGAAACCTTATTACACAATTTGGAGGAGATAGTAAGTTGTACGTATGGATGAAAATTATTTTCATTTTCCATAGGATGGAAAAATGTGGGAAATATCTATGCCCTAGTCATAAAAACATATCAGTATATTTATGTTGTGGGATCTATTATTTTTCAAGCATACAATATATTTATATGAAGTAAAAGACATAATAAGATTGAATATAATCAGTTAAGATTTGTTCCTATTTATTGATAAACTTTTTTTATTGCACCTTAAGACATGATAAGATAGTATTTTGGAAAGACAATAAGTTATAAGAAATGTGTATGGAATATAGGATGATATTATTGATGGTTTTTTCTAATATAGATGAATATCCTACTTTTTTTCTTGTATTTATTGTAATGGATTGTTCCATTATGTCTTAGAGAAGATAAGTTGATTGGAAGTATATATTTGGTGTTCCCAATTTTTTTAATTATTGGATGAAATTTCAAATGAAATTATGTGAAATGAATCAAGAAGCCTGGATTTTTTTTGAATCTATAGTGAAGACACATCCATAAGATGTTAAAAAGTCATATCAATGCCTTGGATGAAGTGGTGGGGCTTCAAAAATTGTTATGGGCATTATATGTCACGATTGAGAAATTATCCATTTAAATCTTATAATTGATGAACTAGTCCTCATTAATTCAAGAACCTATTATAATATGGTTAACATTGCATACAACAATGAAGAATAGGAATGAACCATCATAAGGTGTTTCTAATTGGATAATGTTTGAAAAATCTTAAATAAACACCATGAAATATCTCATTATTGCATTATGGGTTTAATTAAGTTCATTAATTTATGTTAGAATTGAAATAAAATGTTTTTACTAAGTATTTATGAGGGGATTTGTTAAAAAAGTGTTTTCAAAATAACAATAATACTGCAAGACCAATGTTAACAAGAGGGAATGGGTGAATAGTGGTAAAACCAACATGTGGGTCATCACAATAGGGAAGAAGTTGGTAGGGGTCGATGCTAGTGGGGGTTTTGGAACATACCTCATTACACACTTCTGCTGAGATTATGGGACACTGAACATTATATGACATTACTGAAATGAAGACGTGTATGATATGGTATTACCTATAAAGATTATATTGTTACTATATATAAAAATGATGTAAATAACATCGTTAGTTCGATCATGATGGTTTTTAATGACTAATCTCATGATCTGTTATCTTTATTCTCTCGATAAATATTTGTGGAATTATACACCAGCATCGAGTGATCATGATTTCAGCCACCCCTAGTGATAATGTTGAAAGATTGAAACCTGAAATTTGATCTCAACATCATGCATGAAATCAACATCTTGCTTTCGTGGGATACATAGATGAATATATTATCATCAAGGATGATGTAATGATAAGATAATTTTATTTATACTAGCATGAATGTGTTTGAGAGTTAAAAAGATATGCACACAATCATGCTTTATATACTAGTGAGAAATCCCTCATATTTTTATAAGTCATTCAATGATTCCATTACTATCGGTATCATCAAAAGATAATGAAATTATTGGAGTTTGATATACCAATATAATTGGTTATAATGAAATTTTCAATTAATCTCCACTATTATCAAAAAAATATTTAAACTCTGATAATCCATTATTCTCAGTATAGAGGTGGAGCAAAACACTTATAAAATATTATATCATGTGGTTGAGATGTGTTTATTGAAATATTTGAAAGAAAATGTATTTTTTGCGAAAAAAGAGCATTCGTAAATCCTAACACTTATACTAGTATGAAATAGAGTTACATGATGCATTTTTTAACTTTAATGAAAGGTTCTTATTATAATACGTGTGTGAAGTATTACCATGAAACTACGCTGAGTTTATGGTGTTGACCCAAAAATCATTTGTGGTTACATGAACATATATAAAATATCATTTATGAACTTACAAAAAGATTTTTAAGATCCCATGAGTTGTAAGTATACATTTAGAAACAGACCCTCAAGCCATTTGGGCACAAATTTGGCGCATGATAAAGGATATGGAGTATCAATGCATTCATCTTGTTATGCAAAAAATAAGATAATAATATCATAGTGTATTTACAATATTTAAGATAGTATAATTATAAGTATTTTATGATGGTCTATGCAAATAAGGATGATCTACATACATAAACATACATGGTGAAGGTACACACTGGTATTAAATAATCTAAAAATAACGAATAACAAGAATACTAAACAATGTGTTCTGGAAAGATCTTGAAAACACATGTGAACTATGTCACAAGAAGAACCTCGGTAAACTAATGCATGAAATAATGAGTAAGCATGAAATATTGTGAATATACATGAGTTATTCATAATTTTTCATGCACATTAAATATTATTGTGTTGTTTAATTTGACATAACATAATATGGTATGTATATTGTGATTCAGTTGCATAAGTATTTTCTACACCAAGAAGAAAAGAGGAGAACTAATAAAAAATTTGTATTGATGAATTTAAAAGATAAAAATTCCATTACATATTGATATTTTTCTGACTAGAGAAGATGAATAGGTGGGAGCATGTTTGATTACGATATATTCAAGGAAGATAATTTATTTCCATGAAATAGATATAGCTATTTGATTTGTGAATTTACAGGAAGTTGATCATAGTTTATTAGTGTTTGTTGAAGAGTACATGTGCTACACATTTGATTAAATTCGAAGGGACAAACTAATATCTGGTATATTTGGATTCAATGAATAAGAATTCATTACACTAGGTTGGTTCTAGAAGACAATTTCAAGTCCATTATATATATCATTATTTCTTCGATAATAAAAAGGAAGTGGTGTGTGTGGGATAATAACCATAGTACACAGGGGACTAGTCCTTAAATGACATAAACCTTGTTAACAAAATCTGGTGTCTATTGTGAATTAATTTTTTATGTAAATTTTTTCTAAATATATTTCAATTCAATAGGAGATCCATTTACTGAATTAGCGACATAGATAGTCAAAATGAAAAAAAATAATATTTGAAAAAGTAATTCTATGGTGATTCACCTCCAACTCAATTTATTCATCCCTAAATTGATCTAAATAATTGGTATCAAATATACATGTCTCACCTCTAATGTGATTGTCATTTAATGTTAATTTTCTATCTTAATTATCATCTTTATTTATAATGGAAGGAAATCCTTGAGGATTTTTATCTTTTATAGATCTAAAATATATCTCAGCAAAGGCATGGAAAAATAGAAAGAAGATAGAGTTGAGAAAGAAAAATAATTTTTCCTTCTTATTAAATGAGGAAGAAGATTCATGTACTCTAAGAAAAGAATTCAAATCTATCTTGGATACTTATTTTATTTGAAATTTACAAAAAAAGGTCAATATTTACATCTCAAATCGATCAAGGGATTCATGTGGTCTAGGTATGTGTTAATTTGGTTTTAAACAATCTTGAAGTTGATTAAATAAATAAGGAAAGTAGTAATGTGTCTGTTGAAATTTTAGAATATGCATTAAGGGATATGATGCGTGGTTTTACCAAATATATTCTTTTTACAATAAATTTTACTTTTGAAATTTTGTATAATTAAACTTCTTTTCTTGAGGACGAATATGATGAAGTGAGGAAGATCTTCAAAAAAAATCCAACACATGAAAAAATATCTCGATGCATGTTGTTATCAATAAAGTAGAATATGAGGGGATTAAAGTAAGTTATACCAAACATGAAAAATAGTGGCTCAAAATAATCCAATATAAGGATTTTAAAAAAATTAAATCAATAATGAGGTTAAGAAGGAACAATTAGATATTAAATTCTACTAAATCAATGAACATGACTCAATGTTAAAATAAATTTTTTCTCTACATGAAGATGATTCAGAGAAGATTATGAAGGACTATTATGATTTAATAATGTCTAATGAAGATCAAAATAATTCCCTTATTATGAAACATCTTTTATTAGAACTCGAATAGTAGAATCTTTAAGAGACCCATATTAAGACTTCAAAATCAAATAAGTGTGAATTTGCATCCACACAAAGTTATTTGAAGGATTTCAATAATAAAAGAACTTCATCATATAGAAGGAATTTAATTATTTCAGCATATAATCTCTCTCATATTGTTGTAATAAATAGTTATGATCTATATCTCATTGTAATAATGTTTAAAAATCTATTTCCCCAAAAGTTCTAGGATTAAATAAAAATATCATATGAATATGGATGAGAAAAAATAAATGAGAACCTACCAACATATCCATCGTTAATATAAGAAGAAGTATGAAATTTTTTCCCCAGTGAAGATCCTAAAATGAGGTGAAGAAGTCCCACAAATAGTGTGTTGATTATGCTAAAAAATATAAACAACATGTAGTGGTTTAAAAAAGATCGAAGTTTGTCGGTGAATGTTGGTGCTTCAAAATATTTGGTCATTGTTTATTAAATTAGTTGTCAAATACCAAAAAATATAAAGTAGAAAGGAATCCAATTTCTAGGGGGAGTAATTTGGTGAATATGAAATAATCACAACATAATAAAAATATGTCAACACCATACATATTTCATTCACTTATGGATTACTTTGATATTGGGTGAAATTTTTATAAACAAGTGATGCTTGTATAACTCAACATATATTATGGAAAATTGGGAAGATGGTACCACCAATGAAATAAGATCATCATTAGGGAAAAATCATAAATTCTTAGTATAAAATATTACACATAATAAGTTTTAGAATAAGACATATTAAGACAATAAGATAAATAAAAACCAATTCAACATAATTATGAGATGAAAATCAAGAAGTGTTTTATATTTCAAAATAAATAAATGAAGAAGTAAAGTCATGTAAATATATATGAACACTCAAAACAAGGAATCAATATTCCTAAATACATATTAGTTTTTTGTATAGTATATTTTTAGAGGTAGAAAAAATTGGAAAAAATAATATGTAATGTTTTGTAAAAAAGTAAAAAAAAAATGAAGAAGAATAATTTAATTATAGGTTTTCAATAAATGATGATGATACTTCTAAAGAGAATCTATTTGTATTGTTTAATAAGTTTGAAAACCTCTCAAATAATAATGTATTCATATTTACATCTTTGTAAGAAATGTGGAAAATTATTTAGACATCACCAGTTAATGCATGTTCCTTAATGTCTAGAGAATAAAAGAATATTCAACAAAATGAAGTTTTTGAAATCAAAGTGTTCATTATACCCGAAGAATACTAATAATATAGTAGAGTTAGCAATAATATATCAATATCTTATGAATTATATATGATATTATTTTTATTGTTGAGTAATAACTCTCATATTTATTGATATCAATGAAAAATATAAAAAGATAAAACATGTTCCAATATACTTTTCATCTACTCATAACTTTTTGGGAATTAAATGTGAATCATATACTCTATTGAAAACTGATTTGAAGGTTATATAGTTATATCTGAATGATTTAATGTTCATTCCTGGCCTTATGTAATTCACCATCCTAGTTTGATCAAATTGTTATCATATTTAATACTATTTATTGTAAAATATCAGAGAAAACCATGATGAAGTTGAGCAATCTATCAAATCTGATAAATAAATTTTTAGTCACCATCATGGATGTGATAACAAAAATTGATATTCAAATTAATTATCATTTTGAAAAACTATTGATGAAAAAATATATCTTGATGAAGTGAGGGTAGAGATCATCACTTAATAGGTAGTCTCTGCGGAAGTTCCTAGTGTTTTAAATATCATTCAAATATCTGACATCCCTAGAGGGTAGTTTTTCATAAATTCAATGAAAAAATTTGTGCCCATACTATGAAATCCATATTTGATAAATTAAAAAAATATTTTATATGAATAGGGGAACATAAAAGGTTAAATGAAATAAAAAAATAATCTTAAAAGAGTTCCATGACAAATTTCATTAATATAACCTACCATGTATACTTTATTTTTTTAATCTGTGTGACAAGATGAGTAAAGAATTTTAGGTTTATATTTTATTAGGAATCCCTTTCATTAATTGATGTTATACAATATCCACGTTCATTGTATAATTTTGTATCAACCAATTACAATATCAAACTATAAATAGTTGAATAATCCATGAGGAAAGATATGTGTTATGGTATTACAATTGGTAATATATTCTAGATTGAGAATTGATAGAATTGATATCTAAATTAGACACTAGTTTTCTACAATGGGTTAGCCAAAGTTGACATAGAGTGGAATATTTGATGACACATTTATTAAGATATAAATTATATTATCATATCTCATGTAATTTTTATTTGTTCACAATTAGGGGGAGTGAAGAAAATGGAAAACAATTTAAGGATGAATGAAGAGAAGAAGAAAAATATAATATTGGAAAATTATATGAACATATTGGCATGAAAGTTTCTATTGAAATTAAAAAAATAAAAATGGGGAATTTATTATCTTTCTTTCTATTTGTTTTTTATTTTATTAGTGAGTGTTTCATTATGTCTTGAAGAAGATCACTAACTATGAATTAGATATTTGGTGTTCCCAATATTAGGGATGATTGGATTGAAGTTCCCAATAATTTGTGTCTATTACATCAATAATCTTGGTATTTTTTAAATATTTGGGGAAGACCCACCCATGAGTAGTTTAAAGGAAATATCAATGATTTGGATAACGTGGTGATGCTTAGGTAATTGTTTTGGATTCATTTAAATTCCTTTCATATCATGTGTAAAAAAACATCCATTTAACTCAAATGATTGATGAACTATTCGTCATTGATTCAAGAACAAGAGCAAATGTGGTTCTCATTGTCTGTAAAAATGAATAATGAAAATGATAAATCCAATATTTTTTAAAATTTGGTGAATTTTGAGGAAATTTAAATTAAATAAATTTAAAATCTCATTATTTCATGAGGAGATTTATGATTTTCATAAAAATATTTATTTGTATAAGGGAATTTTGAGGCCATGGAAAATGGAAGACTATATTTTTATTATGCGGGAGAATACATTTGTAAAGACATTTAATTTGAAATTTTCATACTTAGTAACTATTTAGTATTTATAAAGGGGATTTATTAAAAAATCTGGCTGACTAGAGAGCTGTAGGACCCATTTCTGTAAGAGTGCATGGGTAAAGAGCGGTGGCACAAACATCATGGGTGTAATGGTGGAAAAAATCTAGAATGAGTCATTTCTAGTATAGGTTCATGAGTGGACCCAATTACTCTTTTTTTTAACTGTTGTAATGATGATGCATATTTGGGAGTGCCATAGTTTTTGAAGAGTTATACATGGGATAGGCAAGTGTGAGGGTACAGTTCCCACATCTAATTTTTTTGAAAAAAAACATTAGTCATTCGATCATGATGATTTGGACATCCAATATCATAATTTATAATGTTCATCCACTTCATGATGATTTTAAGCATTTGAAACCATCATTGAGAAATAGTTACTTTCTCCATCCGTGGTGCTCATGTTAGAATAATGAAACCTGAAAGATCACCTCAGCATCATGCATGAAATCGATGTCTTACATGAATAATATACTTCCATGAATATATTCCATTAAAGGATGATGTGAAGATAACAGTGTTCTATTTATACTGACATGGATTTTCTTGATACTTAAAAGGATGATGCACACAATCATGGTTCACATGCTGGTGATTAATCACTCAATAAGGAAGAAGCTATATGTTGGCGCCATGATTCTTAACATTATCGATAGAAAAAGGAAATCATAGATTTAAATATTCAAAAATATTTAACAATTATGAAAGTTTTTATGAATCACCACAATTATTACATGAGGATAAAAACATTGACACACCATTATTCTTGGTAAATAGGTGGTGTAGAACTGTTAAAAAATATGAACACCTGAGACTGAGATGTTTTTCACAAATGATTTGAGAGATCTTATTTTTCATTTATGAAAATAGATCATCCATAAAATCCTTTCTCTTACACTATCATGAAGGAGAGTTACATGATACCTTTGGATACATGAAATAAATGTTTTATTCATAATGATTCCACAAAGAGGAAATGTGAAGCTCTGTTGAGTTCATGAAGACAGACCCTTCTATCATCTTTGGGAACATGAATATATTAAAAATATTGATTATAAACTTATAAAATGATGCATGAGATCCCTTGATTCATATTTATTAGTGAATACATTGGATTTTTATCCATTTAGTTTCAGGAAGGATAGAACATGGCACATTTAGTATCACAAAGATGGATAATAAGTGAGCTTCAACATATCTTATTGCACAATGATGAAGATAATATTTTCACAGTGTATTTATAATGTTTATGATAGTATAACATACATGTTGTAACACCAAGAGGTTTTATGAAATATTTTTTCCCAAATATATTTAATTTATTATGTATATTTCCACTTTATCTACTATTTCATCAGAAATTGAGTTTATCTTGTGTTACACACAACACCAAGTTTCGTTTTCATTACTCTCGACACGGAGTTTTAATGAACATTGATATACTATTAAAATTTTATTATTTAATATTATTGTTATCACCTAACCATTAGAATGGAATGTAAAAATAAAATTAACTAAATTATAAAAATATTTTTTTTACACATTTATATAAAATAAATTCTTTCACTTCCAATTAATTATAAGTGGAAATCAGAAAAATTGAAAAAAAAGGAAGTATTTTAATAAAAACTATTTTTTACAGACAAATATTTTTTACCTTAGTAAGTTAAATATATTAATTATAGTGAGTTATTTTAACAAAATTTATATATTATATTTTCAATTAAATATTTAACATTCATATTAAGTGTTTTCTAGGTTTGATAAAAGAATAAAACAATTTTTACGCATAAAAACAATTTTATTATAAAATAAATTCTCATTATTATAAATTATTTTAAAAATTATATTTTGAAACATTTAAAAATATTATTTTATAAATTTAAATTGATATTTTATATTATCATGCTAAAATTATTTTAGGGAAAATATTTGACAATTTTTTGAAAAATAAATTTTTCGATGAATAGTAAAAAATACATGTTTTTATTAAGAATTGAAATTTATTTTATATATTTTAAAAGAGTAAAATTTATTTAAAGAAGGTACTATAAGTAATATTAGTTCAATAATATATATATTGATGTAATTTATTTAATTGGAATCAATTTCACATTGAATTTGAATATAAATTATTTTTAAAATTTTGAAGATATTCTCTTTGAAAATCAGATTTTCGTCAGGTCTACGGGTTGAAATTTAAATTATATTTTTACAATTCTATGAATATAATTCATAAAAAGGATTATATATTTTGAATCATTATATTTAATATTATATAATTCATTTAAATTAGTTTTTGACCTTAATGAAGAGAGAAATTAATTACTACTGTTAATGTTAAAATTTGTTTACTAGGGTTTAAACATAAAGGATATAGGATAAAATGACCTAGGAACTAGTAAAAACCCAATTGAATGGTCATATTTAAATATTTTCACTGATATGTTTCGATAATTTTCTATTTTTGGATCTTTTTATAATGTTAAAAATTTTGGTTCACCATTTCCATTTCAAAAAATTACAAGTGTGTCACTCATCTCACTTAAAAAATGCCACCACATCTCCTCTCATGTTCACAACTAAAAAAAACTTTGGATCATCTAATAAAAATAATAATATCTTATTTTATTATCTTACAATTTCCTAGATCCATTATTTTTATTATAAGTCCATCCTATGAAGCCTTTTGGTGCTTACCAAATGTTGTTATCTAAAGAAGAGGTATTGTGCTTATCAAGAATCTTTATTTTATTTATTCTTCCACCTCATTAAAGAATTAATAAATCATGTGGATATAATAACACCTGTATCTCAAATATAGTTATATATTATTATTTTTATTTCATAACCGAAATCCATCTACGCTTCCATCAAATGGGATATGAAATCATCATTTGTGTGTTTGTCGAACCACCACCTTGCAAACCGGTGTTCTTCATTTCCCATCACAAACTCTCATGGATGGATATAATTATAGATTTACAATTTATATATATGATATTTTTGATATTATTATAAATCTAGTATTATAATAAATCATCTATCCTTCTTACCAACCAAACCATTGGGAAACAATAATGTTGATCGTGTGTATGACGGACTGCCGCCACAACAAAAAATGTTATGTGTCTTCCATTTATATTTTATTAGATGGTAACAAGGATAAATTAAATAATTATATATTATATTTTTAATATAATTATAGTTATTTAATTATGATATCACATACACATTCTAACTTTCAATTATGTGGGTGATAAAAAAAATGTCTTTTATGTGTACGATAGACTAAACACTAGTACAAAATTGGATTAACCCAACAATAGGGTTGTAACAATGCTTACTAAATGTGTTGTTAAAATCCCTTTTCTCAAAGCTAGAAAAGGAAATGTTAAAGGGGTCCCTTTATCAGTGTTTGTAAAAAATTGTTGATAAAGGCAATTTCTTTTCCAGTGCTAGTCATAAATCAGTAATAAAATGAGAATTTATCATCTCTTCTAAAAAAGTGCTAATAAAGCGGGTTCTTTATCACACATCTAAAAAAACTAATAATAGGGTGGACTTTATTAGTAATTTTTTATAAGAACAATTAAATAACCCCTATCAATTCTTTATTACTAGCAGTGATAAAGGGTATATTTCAAAAAATATATTTCATTAACAGACACATGTAGTAGAATTTATGCACATTTAGGAGACTTCTAGGACTTTTTTACCTACATATTGATTATCGAGGGTTCGAATGGGTCATAAAGGTGTTGATATTATTTTAATATTTTATTTGATTTGTTTTAGAGGTAAAAGGGACACCCAACTCATAAGTTATGGCTATTGAATATGAAAACCCCTTAAAATCCCAAAAAACTCAAAAAACCATCATAAGATCATAACATTGGATCTGAGAGTACACTTTAACTACATAGAAAGTCAAATATATTCTTATAAAATGATATAAAACCAAAAGATATTTAAATAACGTGATAATAAATGGAATAAAATATATTAGAGTTTCAAAAAAGTCAGAAATCAAACTCGAACTTCAAATGACCATAACTTTTGATTCAGGTGTCTGTTTGGGCTCTACAACATATCAAATCAAATCCTGTGACGATATTTATGCCAAAAAAGGTCTAAAACTAAGTTCAATTTTTTTTTATAGTTTTAAACCCCAAAAAGGCCCAGAATGCCTCCAAAACTGAGTTTTTTTGTCGATGACCGTAGTTTCTTAAAATTCAAATGGCTTCAACTCCCTATCTGGGTGTCTATTCTGCCTATTCCACATTTAATATTGAATATCATTTCATGATATGTTATTTTACTAGTTTTGGAGTTAATATGGACCCCTAGATCAAATTTATGGTCATTTATGAGTTTTTATGGGTTTTCTGGTTTTCAGAGTTTCTAAACATTTTTAGGCGTTTTACGGGTTTTTATAGCTAATATCCATTTTGATAAATATATATAAATAAATATGTATTTAAATATATATATATATATAAGAAAATATATAAACATATATTTAAAAATATATAAATATATTGATAAAAACATACAGTGAATTTTATATAAATATATAGATAGATCATAAAATGTAAAACAAAAAATTTTAGGGGAGTGGAAAATGTGTTGATGTATAACCTATTGGTATTAGGTTTGAAACTCACTGGAGGTAGGGGCACGCTAGGGTTGGATTATCCTAAGTGCTGATAAAGTTGTGGGGAAGCACTAAAAAGGGGGTGAGTGTTGATAAAGTGGGTGGGGTAGGGGTTTGGTGTGACAAAAATGTATACCCTTTATCAGTGGGGCCTTTATCAACACTAAAAAAGGTACTGATAAAGGGGACCATTAACATCACTGAAAAAGGGATGATAAAGACCCCCTTTATTAAAACCTTTTTAGCACAATTAATGGGGGGATTTATCAGCATTTCTTTACGAGAATTATTAAATATGACAATTTAAAATCACATACATTATAAGTTCTTCTGTATCACTGATAAAGAACTTTTACTAGCACTATTAAAGGCCATATTTAATGTAGTGACACCACCTCTCGAAGAAATGGGATTATTTTTTCACTAATACTTTTGATAAAAGGTAATAAAGGTATATTTAATGAATAAAAGTGATAAATGACATGAAAATTTTTATTTAATTTTAATATATTGTTTAACATTCTTTAATTTCATCCACTGAGAAAATTTAAATAGTGTTCATGCGTATGTATGATCTACCATCACCATGAATGATGTATTTCATTTTATAACTCTAAATTTTATGGATTAATTTAAATAAATTTATAATAAATAATAATATTATTATTATTATTTATATCATTTTTAAAATTATAGAGTTGATTGAACCATGATCAATGTAAGCATACTGAAAAAAAATGAAAACATATGTAATGGACCAGATTTTCCTTGTAAAATATTTGAAATTACATGGGATTATTTTGAGACCAAGAGATGAGACAACACATGATTCTAGGGCACAAGATTCCCACAATAAATGTTCAAACTATTTTTAAGTTTATTAAAAATGGCTCTTGCGTGTGGTTTCACTAACTTTTAAACAAGTGCTTGGATTTGAAATTTGAGGGCACAGTTGGGTTCAGAGTAGCGGGTTTTTCTTAGGAAGGACCTAACTTCAACTAGCATGGGTTGAATTTGGAAAATCATTTTTTTATATTTTAATGAAAAATAAAAATAAACAAAAATATTTATTTTATTTTTCTTTTAACATTTCGTGACGATACAGCAATGTTGTGACACAGTAACAACGCATCTATTTCCTTTCTTAAATGAAACAGTGTGGTAACAGTGTTTCAACATGAAACAGTAGTGCTTGAATGCATTAACGTGTTTCCTCCTTTAATTAGGGGTAGGTACCAGCATTAGAATTCATAATGTTGAAGATTTTATATGAAACATGAGGAAGTTCTTTATCCTGCAATGAAGAACAATGAACACCGATGAATGAAGGATCGGGGACTTTCATGGAAGGATTTCCTTCAATAAAAAATTCACTCCACTAGATGATCCTATTTCAGGGAAGGTATTTTTTTCATGATTATTTCTTTCCCCATTCTTACGATTAATGGTGAACACGGACCAACCCACAAACTGGTTGTTCTGTGGTTCGATCGTTCTAGCATGATGGTTAAAACTACGAGATTAATGGGAATAGATCATTGTGATTTTTATTCTCTTGTTCTTTTGAGATCATGTTAACATGAATGGATGAAGGAAAATAAACAAGTCCAAGGTCCATTCTAAAGGGTGTTTCCTTATGTATTTCATATCCCCATTCTTGCATTCTTTGCTGATGGACCCCCATGGTCTTGTGGGGATTTATCAGGAGGTTCCAAATGTGATTGAACGCCCAGAGTGATGGAAATAAGATCTTGAGCCAATGGCAGTGAACATAGTGACCCAAAGACTGCAAAGGATTTCCTAGTTCAAAAAATGGGCCCATAAAACATTAGTGGTAGCCAACGGAAGGGGATCAGCTAATGACTGTGTTCAGCAGTGCCATTGGGGACGTGACCTCCGAGTTGGAGGAACCCGTGACTATCGCCATGAGCATTGGAAATAGGATATCGAAAGGCAGATGTGACACAAAGCTAAGTCAAGAAGTCGAGGGGTTGTGGTTTGGTCATGCGGAAAACTATCGCATTGATGGGGAGAGAACATGGTAGCTTCCAAGTCCAGGTGGAAGACCTGGCCTTCTCGGCTGGTTGGGTCAGACCAGAGGATTGGGCAGGACCTCATGGGTTGGGTTGGATGCGGCGGATCGGGTTGGGTGGGACCTAGACCCAACCGGCCCCTTTTTACTAAAACTACCATAACACTGAAATCAAGTGTCCATTTGATAATCCATTTTGAAATTGGGACCCTCGCAACAATTCAATAATTTTGAGATACTCTAAGTGAGTTTTCGTGGAAGTTGGAATATGGCATTTTGGCTCGAGGATTAGGTGCTCTCGAGATGAGTGTGATATGGACAGAATATTGTGACATGTTGTGACCGAGAAGATATGTGATTACCTAGATTGTGTGTCTTACCTATACTATGTGTCTTTTCTAGAATTTTTTCTCTTACCAAGGATGAGTCAGTACTCCCCTATCCCACCAAGGTGTGGGTCATCAAGTATTTGACAACACTCTATGTGTTACCTATACATTGTGTGTTATCAATACTCTGTGTTTTATCTACAGCATGTGTGTTACCAATACTTAGTGTGTTATCTACAAAACATGTATTACCTATACTCTGTGTTTTTATGACACTCTTTTTGTTACTAACACTTTGTTTGTCACCGATTCACCAAGTGTAACTGCTTGAGGGTATTTTGGATTCTTACGACAATCTTTTTTGTGTACCATAGACTTACAGTTAGTGTGAGATGACTCTGGTTACTCTCATTGTTATTCTTATATAGGATACACGTCATGTAACTCTTTGGTAGTCTACTTGGTGTATTTCATAGTGATATTATTTTTGGTATACTTAGTGTGATTCCTTGTGGTTTAATTTGTGTAATTCCTTTATAGTTTGGAGTCCCTATTAATTATTATTTTACTCACTCCTACAGTAGCTTCACCCATACGTGTCATGTCTTGTGATGATGACCCAAAACATTGATGGTATCCTCGGTGGGCTAGGGTTGGGTGGTTTTTTTGGGTGACCTAATAGACATGGTACACATCAGTGACATTCAGACAGCTTAATGTACCTACCCTTCAAGAAGGGTTTTCTATGGATATGATCTAGAAGATTTTATTTTTATTTTTAGTTGGGCTTGTATTTTGGCCCCTTTTTCTTTCAATATTGTACCTCACTCTGATTGTGTTTTCTTATTATATCCTTGTTTACTTAGTGTTTTCAATTTCATCTTTTTCATGGATATGGGTACATGTGTAAAGGTACTTGGGAAAATTCCTCCCACTTGTGTATATTCTTACTCGTCATTAGTTTTAAACCCCTGGAAAATGGGAGGAGGTATTAGGGTATACATGGCATGTTCCATGGGGTGTGGGTTATGATAGAGTGGTATCAGAGGGCGGTCAATTTCAATCATGTATTGGGGAAACAATGTGAAGTGTTTTGAGTTTGGAATTTTGGCCAGGGAACCCAGTGTTGGTGCGAAAACTGACCTATCCATACCCCATGACCATAAATTCTACTTTATAACTCGGTTCATTAAAACATTAGTTGATTGGGAAATTAATGGTTCATGCATCACAGGGAAATTCAGTGTGTTCTCATGTCCCTATTGAGTCAGAGTCGGATCACTAGGTATACTTTATTGACCATGTTACATACTGTTCTGTTTCAAGATGATTCCACACAATCTGCCAGCCATTATTATAGGGTTCAACCATGATGTTGGTCAGTCGAACGATGAGGAATCAGTGTAGATAATGTTTCCAGAGATAGAACCTCCCAGTGGTTTACCAACATTTCCACCACCCCAGGATAAGCAGTTCCTACTAGTTTTACTAGTAAAGGACACACACAGTATTAGTGCATTAAATGAGTTACAGAGGCAGTGCCCTCCCAGGTTATGAGGGGAGATGGATCCTCAAATAGATTTGTATTGTATGTAGGTAGTTACGTGAGTCATCCTCTTTTTTAGGACACCTCCCAACCAAAAGGAAGTCTTAGACGCAAGCCTTCTCTAAGTCTCAGTTAAGAGATGGTGGAGCCTAATGACTCCGAAGCATGAGGAGGTGATGATGTCCTAGAAATACTTTGAACAACACTTTAGGGAGAAGTTATTTCTAGTGATGTTACGCTCTGTGCATATACAGAAGGTACTACACCTGCAGTAGTGTATCTAGTCAGTAGAAAAGTACTTGGTGAGATTCACATATCAATATTGCTACTCTATGGATATGGTGTGGGACCCATTCTTATTGTCCCATGCCTTTGAGTAGGGGATACACCATGATATTAGGGCATCGATGATATCCCTTAGTATCCCTATGCATTCTAGGGTGATGGAGAGAGTTCTACTGGTAGAGAGATTTCTTCCAGTGTAGGCACCGGTAGTGGGAGCTACCACCGGGTGACAAGTAGTAGAGTCTTCAGTAGTGGGTATCCAAAAGATGACATAGGGACCCAAGTGAGTCAAGTAATCTAGGGTACAACCCCAGGATATGGGATAAGTAGTGCGAGCCTCCCAGGGCAGTGTGACTTAGCTGAAGGACAAACTATGCTACTTGTGCGGTGGTCGGGGACATATGTCTAGAGATTGTCTGACCAACCGTATGAATAACCATGAGATGATCAAGGGACCATTGATATAGTGTCATAGGAAGTAACATGTTGTTATTATAAATAGTAGATGTGGTAGAGGATTTTTATGAGAGGTAGGAGGTGGATGGATGTTCGAGGCACTACCACCACCACCCCCAGGTGGCTGAACCCGAGTTTAGGGATTTGGTGGAAATGGGTGAGGACAGCTCGAGGTGACGGAGTCTTACAATCTTGGGTAGGATGCGCACTCACTCCTTTTTCCGCCGAACTAGTCTTGTGACTGAGGATTCAGATATTGACTCTGAGAGGGAGTAGGATGTTTCTGAAGGTATGTATGAGGATGATTTTTGGGTGTAACTTTCATCGGTTTCTCACTTTTTCCTTAAAAGTGTTTCTTAATAAAAAAAGGTTATTTTTTAGTCAGTCATAGACACGGGTTCTAGTCACTCTTTTCTCACCATGGCCCTTGTTCGAGACATAGAGATTCCAATGTAACCATTGAATCGATCCTTACATTTATAGACTCCTATAACAGGATATTTGAAAATCACACATTGGTGCCGATAGTGTGACCTTACTCTTCGGAGAGAGTGTTTCGTTTGGGATCTCTTGGTGGTAGCATCAAGGCCTTATAACATCATTCTAGGTGTGGACTATTTATCCCGAGTTCATGCTCAGATCGACTGTTTTAGGAACATATTGTGGTGTGTCTGTAGAGATGGGACCAAGTTTTCCTTTGTTGGTGAAATGGAGACACAAGTAGTGTAGGATGGACTCAAAGATAGGAGGGTGAAGTCGATCACACATCATTTGTATAGCATAACCCTCAGGGTAGCGGAGGAGATGAGTCCTCAGTTTTTTACAGTGGTGGATGAGTATGAGGTTGTATTCACTGATTATGTACTAGGATTACATCCTCATAGGGAGGTAGATTTTCTGTGATGATCTGTAACCTAGGATGACACTAATATCTACACCTATATATCAGATTTCTCCCACAGTGCTCTGGGAGAGGAGGGTATAGTTGTAGGAATTGCAATTAAATGGCTTCCTGAGGCCCACTGTTTCACTAGGGGTAGCCCCGGTTTTGTTTTCAAAAAATCCATGCAAGAGGTTGAGGTTATGTGTAGACTTCTGGTGCTTAAACTAGGTGACCATAAAGAACAAGTATCCTCTAATGAGGATCGATGATATGTTCAATCAACTGAAGGGGGCGAGATAGTTCTAGAATATAGACCTATATTAGGTTATCCCTAGCTTCATATATAGGATAAGGACATCCTGAAGACATATTTCAGATGTCGCTACAACCACTACTAGTACTTAGTGATGTTTTTTGGTGTAATGAATGGCCCAGTGGTGTTCATGGGACTCATGAACTAGATCTTTTAGTCCTGCTTGGACCAGTTTGTAGGGGTCTTCATTGATGACATTTTAGTTCCTTCAGTGTTTGAGGAGGAGCACGGGATACACCTCAGTACGGTCCTACACTTACTCTAAGAACATTTTCTTTATGGGAATCTCTCGAAGTGTCAGTTTTGGATTCGAGGGGTCCACTTTCTGGGACCTGTCATCTCATAGGATGGATTTTAAATGGATCCAGCAAAGATTTAGGTGGTGATTTATTGCGAGATACCCAAGAGATATAATGAGGTTCGGAGTTTCCTTATATATTCTGGGTACTGTTAGTGGTTTGTACTGAACTTATCAAGAGTATTATCACTCATGAACACTTTGATGAAGAAAGGGAAAACCATTGTGTAGACATATGGGTTCCAGAAGAGCTTTCTACAGCAAAGGAAGTGCTTGAAAAGTACACCAATCTTGAGGTTTCAAGAGGAGGGTGTTGAGTATGTAGTTTTCTATGATACCTCAAGAACCAGACTTTATTGTATCCATATGAAGGGGAAAGTAGTTATTGAATACAGTTTATGGAATTTGAGACTACATGAGAAGAACTATGCAACCCATGATCTTGAGTTGGCAGCGGTAGTCTTCTCATTGAAGATGTGGTGACACAACCTTATGGGTGAGGGGTTAATCATCTAATCAAACCAGAAAAGTATCAAGTATTTTTTCGGAAGGATCTAAACCGGAGAGAGTGGCATTGGCTATAGTTCCTCTAGGACTGTGACTTTGAGGTAGTCTATACTTCTGGGAATGGGAACATGGTGGTAGATTCTCTTAGTTGTAGATCAAGTTCACAGCCACTGAAAAATGCCTTAGAGTAGTTGTCCTCTCTTTATATATCCATAATGCATTGATATGAAGCAGGTTATCTCTAATTGATAGTGGTTACCCCTCCACTCTTCCAGTGCATGTGGGTAGGTAGAGCTCAGAGATGTCTACTGTGAGACTACACATGCTCATATGTCCATAGGGAATTCCCTTAATATATATTAGAATGGTGGGGAGAAAATCATCATTTTCATATGAATCACAGTTTTACCAGTGATGTTATGGGAGGAGGTGTTGAGAGAGTTACATAACTCCCCTTTGGGGGTACATTTGGGTGTGTAAAAGATGTTCTAAGACCTCTGACATTAGTTTAGGTGGTTGGGGATGAAGAAGGCAGTGGTGTAGTTTGACTCTCGATGCCTCACTTGTCAGCAATTGAAGTTCGAGCACCAGGTTCTAGTGGGTTTGACATAACCCCTTGAGGTGCCGAAGTGGTGGTGGGATGGAATGTCGATGGACTTCATGATGAGCGTAACACATATGTCTAGGGGACACGATAACATCTGGGTGATCATTTACCAACTCACCAATTCATCCCATATACTAGCAATTCAGAAACAGAGATCAATAGAGAGCTTGGGATGACTCTACATACAAGATATAGTTAGACACCATGGAGTCCCATTGACCTTAGTCTTAGATTAAGATGCATGCATTACATCCCGGTAGTGTAAGGGATTGCAAGAGGCGTTTGGTACTCAGTTTCACGTGAGAACATATTTACACCTATAGAAAAATGGCCAGAAAGAGCAGACCATTCATGTATTAGAGGACATGATTAATGCTTTCATCCTTGATTTTGGCCGCATTTGGGAGGATCAACTACCCCTGGTGGAGTTTGAAAACAATAATATCCACCACTCCACCATCGGTATGTCACCATTCGGTGCCTTGTATGGGTGACCCTACTGGTTTCCAATTTTCTGAATTGGACCCAGTGAGTTTGCACTCATGGGCCCTATGTTGATTTAGGCTACTACAGAGAAGGTACAAGTCATCTAGGAGCATATGAAGACTGAAAAGAGTCGTCATAAGTCTAATACTGATAAGTGATGGATACCCTTGGACTTAGAAAAGGCACACCATGGGTTCCTTAGCATCTCTCCTTAATGTGGGATATAAAAAAGTTAAGGCGATAAGTTATATCTGAGGTTCATCGAACCATTTCTGATACTATGTATATTTGGATAGGTGGTGTACCACTTGGATTTCCCACAGTAGTTAGAGTGGGTTGATGATGTCTTTCATGTATCCCAGCTGAGAAAATACATACATGATCCTTCACATTTAATTGACTACGGAGAGATGGATGTTGATGATGGGGTGACATTCCCGAAGTACTCGGTGGAGATCGAGGATCGACATGAAAGGATACTTTGTGGCCAGTCAATTCCTCTAGTGTGCATTCGGTGGTAGCAATAGAATCTTGCAGAGAGAACTTTTGAGCTGGATTCTCAAATTCATGATCAGTATCTCCATTTGTTTTTTATCACTTGTTTTTGGCTTTTGGTAATGTAAATCTATATGGTGGGAAGAATGTAATGTCTCTTATTTTCCATGTAAAATCCTTGAAAATTTTATGGGATTATTTCAAGACCAGGAATTGGGACGACATATGATTCTGGGGATCATGGTTCCCAAAACAAATGTTCAAAATATATTTAAGTTAATTAAAAATATAACTCTTCTGTGGTTTTAGTAACTTTTAAATGAGTTCTCGGATTTGAAATCTGAGGGTACCATTATGTGCAGAGAAGTGAGTTTTGCTGAGAAAGGGCCTAACTCCAACCACCCTAGGTTGACTGTGAAACATTATTTTCAAAAGATTTAAATAAGAATAAAAATAAACTTAAATATTTTCTTTTCTTTTTTCATTAAATTTTTGTGATAATGCAATAGTGTTGTGACATGGTGAAAAATCAGTTCCTTCCCTCTATAAATAAAACAACGTGGCGATGCTGTTTCAAAGTGAAAAAGTAATGCTGAAATACGTTAAGGAATTTCCCACTTTAATCCGAGGTATGGAATAGTGTTATAATTAATAATGTTGGATATTTTATCTAAACCCCAAGGAATCTCTCCCATAGGCGATGACAAATGATGGATTCTAACGAATAAAGGATCACATAATTTTTTGATGGATCTCCTTCAATGATGAATTTTCTCCATCAACTGATCGTGTTTCTAGTTAGGCCATTGTTTTCTTCTTGTTTTCCTTCCTTGTTAAAAATTTTAATGAAGAATACAGAAAAACCCATGAATAGGAAGATTCATGATTTGATTTTTTTTCAAGATGGTTAAAACTACTAGTTAAAGGGAATAGATATTGGTAATTTTTTTCTCATCTTCTTTATTGATCTTTCTAATAAAAATGGACCAAGGCTAATGAAAAATTCCAAGGTCCATTCTAAAGGGTGTTCTTGGTGTGTTTCCTATCCACGTTCTCACATTCTTCCCTAATGGGCTTCCATGGTCGCTTTGGAATTTTTAAGGAAGTTTCAGAAACAACCGGACACCCGTAGCAATGACAAGACAATATTGAGCCCACGACAGTGATGATGGAGACCAAAGGATCAAGAAGGTTTTCCCAGTATGAAAAAATTCCACCATAGTGACTATAGAGCATGGAGGTGCAACCACCTAGTGGGAGGAACACTTGGCAACCACATTGGGTGGCAGATAGGGGTCGCGTGCAGGCATCCAGTGGCGGGCCCTGGCGAACGCAGTATGAATCCACGTCATACAGCAAATTATCTATAGTCCAGTTTCATCATGGTGTGGTAACACTATTGACCATAGCATCAAACACTGTGGATGCCCTACGTTGATGGGGAGCGGACGCGGCAGCCGCTGCATCCAGGCCGACGAACCGGACTACTCGACCAGGCCAGGCTGCAGCCGGTGGGCAAGACTTGTAGTAGGATCATCCAACAGAAGGGTGATCCCATCCAAGGAGGGCCAGACATAGAAGGTTGTTTTGACTAAGTAGGTTGGGCTGGACTGATGGGTTAGTTTATGTGGGCCTTTACTTGGGTCAGTTCGGTCTGATCGGGACGAATCAGACCCGGACACCACAAACCCCTTTTCTACTAAAATGACCATAAATCTCAAACCATGTGTACATTAAAAGAGTAATAGATGGTTTTGGGACCCCCAAAATGGGATGGTACTTTCAATATACTCTATGTGTGTGTCTATGGAAGTTGGAATACAACCATTTGGCTCGATTTGTAGGTGCTCCGGGAATGAGCATGCTACGGACGAAATCTTGTGACTGGCTATGACCTAAATCTATGTAATTAACTCTAATATGTGTCTTACCTATACTATGTTTCTTATCTAGACTTTGTTTCTTATGAAGACTAATTTTGTACTCTCCTATCCCACCAGGGTGCGAGTCCTCTAGTATTTGACAACACTCTGTGTGTTACCTATACTCCATGTGTTTCCAACACTCAGTATGTTTCCATCACTCTGTGTGTTATCTACACTCCTTATATTACCAACACTCTATGAGTTACCGACAACCCATGTGATACCCATACTACATGTGTTATCGAGACTCAATGTGTTAACTACACTCTGTGGTTTTACAATGCTGTGCGTGTTACCACTTAAGGGTAATGTGGATTCTTATGAAAATGTTGTTTACGTACAATAGACCTATACTTAGTGAGATATTACTCTAGTTACTCTCTTGATTATACTTCTTAGATTCTACCCTTTGTGTACCTATTTGGTAATCTACTTGGTGTATATCTTAGTGATCTTCTTTGTGGTATACTTTGTGTGATTCATTGTTGTTTACTTTCTGTAATACTTTTGTGGTTTTGGGTCCCTATTGAGTGTCGTTTAACTCAACCATGCATGGGATTCACCTACACATGTCATGTATTTTGTAAAATACCAGCAACATTGATGAATTCCTCGGTGGGCTGGGTCCAGGTGGTGCTTCAAGTTGACCCGATGGACGTGGTACGCTTCAGGGACACTTGGACAGATTATTGTACATACCCTCCAGGTAAGATTTTCTATAGATGACATCCAGGATCTCATACTTTCCATTTTAGTTGGGTTTTTATTCTATCCCCTTTTCCCTTTTGGTATTTTACCTTACTATATGTGTGATTTCTTAGTGGGTTGCATTTATTTTTTACTTAGTGTTTTGAGTTTTTGCTTTTTCTTGGAGATGTGTGTGTGCGTTCGGGTACTTGGGAAAATGCCTCCTATTTGTGGGATATGCCCACTCGATGCTAGTCACCACCCCCTGGCCTATGAGAGGTGGGATTGGGGAAGTCACGGCATGGCCCCTAGGGGATAGGTTGTGATAACATTCATGAAAAACAAAGTAGTTATTACCAAAAATGTGATTTTAATTAGGAAATTTAAAAAAATTGGTCATAAAAGTTTATAAGTAAATCATATATGGTATGATATATATAAGTAATTTTATGTGATATATTTATAATAAATTTATTTTTATTATATAGGTTATTTGAACATGTATTAAGAAATTTGAGACTTAAGGTAATAGATTTCTTTCTCAGTTTATACTTCTATGAGATACATGCCTTATTTTCAGCATATTTATATTTTTTGTCATATCCCATTAATGTATTTTATGATTAATATCCTCAAAATTTTGGATATTTTCATGTCCATATGAATATATCACATTTATGGGGTTTGCGGTTCAAAAGTCACTAATGCACTAAGTTATTTTTTCCTCAATTTCGCTTCTTTGGGATATAAGTTATGTTATACACCTATATTATTCTATGAAGTATATATAATACCCCCTATACATGTTATGTGATTAATATCCTTATTTTCATGATATTTAATGTTTCATTTTATGTTATTATTTAATGGGGATTGAAATTAAAAAGTTATTAAAATAGTGAGAGTTTGATATTACAATCTCATTGTTTATCAAGATTATTTTTTCTTACACATAAAATAATGAAATATTATGATTATATTTCCCAAGAACTTCATGATTTTCTTCCATGGGGATTATTTTTTCTTAATAAATTTTTTAACTTCATATTATTCTTTTTATAAAGTCAAGATTCGAAAAGAATGTTTTTAAATAAAACCAAATTTATTTCCCTCTTTAGTCAGAAACTAATTTTAATCATCTTCGATGTTTTTTAATTTTATTTAATTTTTTTCACATTATCCAAATGATTTGTTGAATAAATTTTTATCCATGTTTGAATTTTTAACAAAAAATATTAAAAATAATCTTCATGTCATTTTCATTATAACAACCCTTACCCTAATAACATAAATTTGGTGGTCATTTTATTATAATGGTACCAATACAATGGATCACATCACCAAGTATCAATTATTCTAGTAGTGTTGATGAACTAGATACATACATGGTACCCATATTAAAATTGAAATTAAACATTAAACTTGAGAAAGGAAAGTAAAATTCTTCCTTGATACTTATTCAAAGATTTCATCTTCATGTATATGGCACATGAGACAATATAACATCAATATGGTTTATGTATATTGGAAAAACCTCATTTAATTTAGCTTGGAAAGAAACATGAAGGGTTTTTCACCAATTTTTTTCTCTTGTGATACCTTTCAATGCATTGGGGGATATCTATAAATGGGTCCCGACCATCACTGAAAGTCTAAATAATTCTTCAAAAATAGATTCATTTCACAACATATCAAAATCTCCGTATTGATTAGAGGATACATATTCATCAATATTTACCCAATTAAATCAACATTAAAATAAACACCATTTATAAACATGTTATAGGGATAAAGAAATAATAATATTACTGATATAATAAATATGTATAGTAAATGAAATCTTCAATTAATTGTGATAAAAAATGAAGGAATTATACATACAGCACACACAAGGAATAAGTGGTGAATAAGGCATAACGAAAGGGAATATCATAATGGTGTCCATGAAAGAATGGATTTATATCATAATTGGACATCCATAATGGAAAACAGTCATATATAATGATAAATGAAGTCTAATTGAATTGAAAATATGTAAATGTAGTGTTTAAGAAGCTTTATAAAAGAGCCTCTTTAGTTGTGTTTAAGGGAATATAGTTAAGAAACTGTAATGTAGAAAAATCCATAATTGTTTGTATAAAACTAGAAATGAACTAATAAAGTTTTTCATGATAAAATTATTGATTTTAGAAAATAGTTATTAGCTTGAAATATATTATGTATGTTACTTGATAATGGGTAAGAAATTGGGAGGTTCCCTTCAATCAGGCTTTCCTATTAGGAAGAATTGAATGGGGGTCTTTATAAAACATTTATTTCCCATAAAATAAAGAAGAATTGAGCCAAGTAAAAATATTTGAAACATGAAAAAAGAATTTAGGAAGAGTACATAAGTATAATTAATAATTAAATTTTGGTAAAGAAAGATATAAATCTCAACCCAAAGGTAAAAATGGAGGTTCCGGGGAATCTATTACCATATGTACGAAATTGTTATTCACATGTACTTAATATCATAAATAATGAAATTATATTAATTAATAATTTAATTAAGAAACTATTAAACATGTTTTTTATTTACTAAAATTTTATTAAGTTTCTTTATGGATTTTTTATATGTTATAAGATTCAATTTTTTCATTCGAGAGTGTTTATTTCTGTAGATTTCACGATTGGTTCACTTGTATAAATGTGTGAAAGAAGATGTAATATGAGAATAGTTATAGGGAATTGAAATTTTATGTTATTAATTAACTTAAATAAGGTTAAAATTTATTATATATAATTTTTTTTCTATATATGAGGATGATTCATTAGACAAAATATTAATGATAACCATTTTTATTATTTTTGCATTTTCCGATCATCAAACACTAGTTTTCTTTTATTAATTAATATTATGTATATAAACTAGTTACAAAATAATAAATAAGTTTTAGTATACATTTTAAAATTAGGTTTTACCATTTTAATGGTTTTATGACCATCCTTGAATTTTTTATTATGAAAAAAAAAATCATCATCCTTGAAGGTGGTGAATCAACACCACTCATACATTGTTTTCATTTTTAAAATAAAAGGGAGATGAGAAGGGGTTTAATGATTATTATTCCCATAACATAATAAAATCATAGTTTAAATAATATACTGGATTTATTGTTCATTTTTTTATATTGTAGGTAAGAAGAGGATAAGAAAATAAAATATATTAAAATAATAAGTAAAGGAAAATAAAAGAGGATTTTACATCTTGAATTATTCTCCTTGAGAACCTCTTTAAGGGGATTGGCATTTGAATTTTGGTGAGAAAAATGGATTATATAAATTTGGGGACATGGAATGATTATTTAGAAGAAATTATACAAGATTAAAGGCTTATAATTTGTGAGTATAAGGGATGGTGAGGGGTGGTATTTATAGTGGAGGAGCGTGGTGTTTTTTATTATTTTATTCATAAGTTTTTGATTTTGGCTAAATACTAGGAATAGTATTGATTATTATGACTAAATAATGTAACTACTGTAATTGAGTTTGAACTAATGGTGCTTAGATCAGATATACATCATCCATGACTCAAAAAAATTGCTTATATGGTAAATTACTGTATTTCAGGATTCACCAAAAAAATATACTATTTTAGAAAATTCACAAAAATTAACCCTGCCCATTTTTTGACATACAAAATTCCAAAATGGAATCCCTTTTTTGAAAATAATTTTCTAAATATTAAGAATCTAATTTTTAATTAAAATTATCATTCATTCTAAAAAAACCAATTTTAAAATTAACAGTGAATTTATGAAACTTGGAAAACCTAATTAAGGTCTCATAAAATAATCTTATAATCATAAGAGAAAAAAATATTAATTTATAACTCTACTGTATGAAAATTAACATTATTTTAAATTATTATATTAATTATAATTGTAAATATACATTTACATTTCCAAAAAATACCAACACTTAGTTTATCATTTTTAATACATTTATTTACTTACTCCATGATTTAAATAAATCATATTTTCATTAATAATAGAAAAAAAATTATTTATACTTTGATAGGTAAGGTTACTATTCTATTATTTAGATTGATATTACTAATGGTATCATTTCTATTCAAACAGTTAATTTACTATTTAATTGTGTTTCACGATTGATTTTTGAAATTGTAACAATTGAGTTAATTAAATTTACTTAATTAGATACATTTCATAAAATCAGGGGGTGTTATATTCTTCCCTCGTTATGAAAATGTATCCTCAAAAGTTTTCATTAATATTTTATTCTAATTTTTTTTAATAGTTATTCTTTATAACAACCTCAGGTTCCCATGTTTCTCCCTCCATTTTATGTTTTCTCCAAATAACACGTACTTATCGAGTCGTCTGATTTCGCAATACTTTCTCTCTTGTGTAAAGAATCTCAATAAGATATTTACAGTAATATGAAATTAGTTCTAGTTCTATTTCTTCATAGGTGAGAACATGGGTGGGGTCTGGCATGCACATCATAGACCATGATATGTAGAACACATCATGAACTTTGCAGAGACTTGGTGGAAACTATAATCTATAAGATAAATCTCCAATTAAATATAGAATTTCAATTGGTCCAATATACTTGGGGCTTAGTATCCCTTTCATACCAAACCTTAAGACTCTCTTCCATAGAGATACTTTAAAATAAGAAATGATCTACCACTTGAAATCCAAAATCCTATCTTCACCTATCAGTGTTACTATTTTCCTTACTTGAGATTTTTTAATATGAGGTTGAATATTATTTACATTTGGAATTGTATCTTAAATTATTTTTAGGCCAATAATTTTCCTCTCACCAACATCATCCCAACAAGTTTGAGTACGAAATCACTTTCCATAGAATGCTTCATAAGGTTCCATATGAATACAAGATTGAAAACTATTATTATAAGAAAATTACACCAAATGTAAATAATAATACCAAATACCTTCAATGTAAAGTGTGATTGATTTAAAAATTTCTTCCAATGTTTGAATAGTCCATTCGAACTATCTTTTAGTTTGATGGCGATAAGAAGTACTCAAATGAAGATCAGTATCAAAATCCTAAAGGATCTTCTATAATTTTGATATAAAATGGGGATCTTGATCAGACACAATTGATAAAAGTGCACCATGGATACTTACAAATTAATTAATATGGAATCATTATAGGTTCTCAATAGGTATATATTCTATTATAGGATGAAAATGGTCGGATTTAATATTTCGATCAATATTAACCCAGATCGTATCATTATTTATGTGGGTTTTTGATAATCCCATGATGAATTCCCTAGTAATATCATCCCACTTCAAGGTAGAAATACCTAGAGGTTACATGACTCATCTAGGATGCTTCCTCTGATCCTTAACATGTTTAAAAACTTGACACCTTGACACATAGTCATCAGTTTCCTGCTTCATATTTTCCCACAAAAAATGTTCCTTCAAATAACTATACATCTTTATACTACCAGTGTGTATCAAGAAATTTTTAAATAGAAATTATCTAACAATTCCTTTTTTACTCAAATATTTATGGAACACATAACCTTTTTTCAAATTTCCTAATTCCATTATCATACATGAATTCTTCTAAACTTACATCCTTAATAGATTTAATTTTTATTTTAAAATTCTCATATTTAAATTGAGAACTATTTAATTTCTTTAGTAAATATGGTTTCTTAATCATTAAGCAAAGTTTTGATGTTTCCTCTTCCTTAACAATTCTCTTATCTATATTCACTAAATCCATGAACATGTGAGTATTCTGAATCCTCATTTGGGTTAGACAACCCTAATATTTCCCTCTTAATGAATCTTCTACCTTATTTTCTTTTCATGTGTGGTAATGTATAGGTAAATCATAATCTTTGAGTAACTTGAGTCATCACATTTTCCTCTTGTTGAGTTTTTTTTTTAAATTAAATTTTTTATTTCCAAACACTTTTAGGAAAAGGGACACTACACAACCCTTAAACCGCACAAGATCACGACTTACAACATTCACAAAACAAGCAAATGAAATTCAAACCACAAACCAAACAAACCAGCATAGAACTACATATCATAATATCTATACTCGTCTTCGCATCCCACACAATATTCCTCTTCCGTAGTAGCTGATTCCCATTACTAAGTCGATTTGTGCCGCCTCAAAATATTATCACCTTGGAGTTACTTCTATGTAAAGATGTGTTTGAAAGACTTTTTATTTTTATATATCTCGCATATTTCACCATATAGATAGTGTATCTATATCCTAAAATAAAAAATTATAACTCCAAACTCAAGATCATGATTTGGATAATTTTTTTCACAAGACTTAAACTACTATGATGCATATATATTAACGTTATCATTTTTCATAAGGACACAACCCAACCCATTCTTCGATGCATCACTGTATATCACAAACCCTTAATTTCCTAATGGATGACTAAAAATTAAAGCATTGAAAAATATTCTACTCAATTCTTCAAAACACTCTACACATTCCTTTGTCCATACGAACTACACCCCTTTACATGTGATCTTCATTAATGGGTTATCCAATTGGGGAAAATCCTGGATGAAACACTGATAGTAAACTGCTAAACAAATGAAACTACATACCTTGTTTAGGTTTATTTGCATAGTACATTCTTATATTTCATTTTTCTTCACAGTATCAACTGAGATTCTATCCTTATAGATGATATATCCATGAAAAAAAGTATTCAAAGCTATAATTCACACTTGATATGCTTATCGTATTAATATTTTCTTCTAAAAGTCTTCATTAAAATATGCAAGTGATTCCCATGGTCCTCATAAATTTATTAGTACACCAAGATATAATCAATAAATACCAAAACAAATATCAAGATGTTACTGGAATACTCTATTTATTAGATCCATGAAAATAGAGGGTTTATTAGTCAGTCTAAATAGAATTACTATAAAATCATATTTTCCATACGTTTTTTGAAATATCATATTCGTAATATATTCCTCCTTTACATGCAATTGATGATATCAATAAAATGGATCAATTTATGAAAAATACTGAGCTTTATGGTTTTGATCAAATAAATCATCAATGTGAGGTTGAAGGAACTTGTTATATATTTTAATAGCATTGATTTCTCTATAGTCAATGCACAACCCCAAGGATCCATCTTTATTCTTACCAAATTGAATAGAGAATCCCCATGGAGAACCAATAAGGAGAATAAAACCATTATTACTTAAATCTTCTATTTTTTTCTTTATATCCCTTAATTCCAGAGTTTCCATTTTATAAGGAGTCTTTGGTATGAGTCTTTCATCTTCGATTAGATCAATGGTAAAGTAACCATCATGCTCTAAGGGGTAACTAGATAATTCCTCAGGAAATACATCAATGTATTCCTAGAAAATTAGTACATACTCAATTTAAATATTACTTTCCCAATACTTTTATTTTTTCATATTTCTCTACAATAATTTCATTTAGTAGAGCTACTCTGAGTGCATCTAGATAATAATCAGATGATGAGTTTTATTCTCTAAATATAAGGGATTCTATGTCTTCCTCACAAATCAAAATTTCTTCTTCTAGAAATAAATGTTAACATCATATTTTGAAATCTAATCCATACCAAGGATTATATAAAATTCAACCATATGTATGATGATAAGGAAACAAACTAAAGCATGTTTACATGTTATAAAGGTGATTGACTGACACATTTTTTTCAAAGAGAATTCACTTATAAGTTTTTACTAACAAATACCTTGTTAAATAAAATGGTAAATGTCTAGTTTTCTTGGAAAAATAGGTAGGTATAATAGAGTGGGATAATTCATAATCAAATACACCAATGGTTAATTTGATGAAAGGATTAATGTAGCTGAGACCACAACATTTTATACTTCTAATTCATCTGTACTGAGTGTAAATTTTTTTCCATCTCACTTTTTCCTATTCTATGGGAGATTCCTATAACACTTGGGAAATTAATTTCAATAATTCTCCCTTTCATTATAGTTTAATAAGTTAAAATCACTTATTTTTTTCCCCCTTAGACTCATTATCTTGATGAACCTTTTTCCACACTTATAACATACTCTCATGCCTCTCATGCATTTATATGGACTGTTCTTCCCACAATTTTGACATAGTGGAAATTTCTTCATTCCCTTATTCTTATTTGTCACTTCACCATTTCCATGGTTATTACAAGACCACTTCTTCTATTTATTTCCCTTAAAAATATAGTATCTATATAATTCCTTATGTGTTTTGATGGAAATTAATAGAATTTAATCATATGAAGAAAATATTTGAGAAGCAAGTTCCCTTTGGAGACGTGGATTAAGACATTAAATGAAATAGTCAATATTGTATTTATAATCATGTATATAATGTAACTCCCCGACCCCAACTACCCAGATTCGGTGCATTACTTCGTAACATTGGCATGATCACAAAAGATCAAGTCTCGAAAGACAGATTAGTTTAGTAGCCTTGGAACACTAGATACATTCATAAGTTTTACATTACATCATAAAGTAATAAAAAACTACAAAAACATCTTGTCTTCATATCCCCTCATACTATCCCTACAGGTCATTCATAATATACTTCTTCACATCCTGGAAAAATTAAAACATTGGAAGGCGTGAGCTCAGATTCTCAGTAAGGATAACAATATAGCAGAAGCTTTCATAAATAAACATAAACATTTAAGGAAATGTATAACTAAAACAAAATCCTTTTAAACTTGATCTTCAACATAATATGGAAAAAGTAAAATGAGATAATGGCATTTACTTATTCACATGGATATTCTACTGGTCGAATAATCACATGCAATATCAATAACCACTTTCATAATGATGGAATGCATAATGCCAGACTATCATAACCACGTAGTCAAGGCCTCGTGCCAAGACCACAAATAAGATTTTGTCAAGGCCTCGTGCCAAGACACTAGTTTGTCTCATGAGACCTACCGATGCATCGAGGAGCTATAGCGGGCTCCACCTGTCACTTATTAAGTCCAATGCATTCCTCATATGAATAGGTTTAAACATATCATAAACCATAACATAATCGTATCACATAAAACATGCATAAAGGAAACATAAAATTTCCACATTTCAATCACAAGATATCAATACAACACATTGATGTAATAAAAACACTTTCAAAACCATTTTCAATACCAAAATTAAAGAAAATTAAAACTTTGTATTTATTTTTCATTTTAAAAATTTATGGCTTGTAGAGGAAGCCGAAACTCAAATAATGGTCACAACAGCGGAGAAGTTTTTTTCGCCGCATACGTATGACAAAAAAATTCCCTTTTGTCGTTTAGTAAAACGCTTCGTATAAAAAATATTTCTTTTGGATAAACTTAAAAGTCAAAGGGGTTTGTACACCGTATAAAATATGGTTTTGTATAAAACAAAATATGCCTCAATGAAAAGAGATTGAGGTGAAGTCCCATACAAAGATCATTTTTAAAATAAAATAGATATATTATGTGTATTCACTATAATTACACATAAATAAAGTACAAATACAAGATATGACATAATAATATGATGACATAATTTGAAAGTAGGAGATTAACCCAAAGATTGGAAATTGGGTTAAGAAATTCCCTTACCTTGCGTCCTGTCTTGACTCGACCGTTCTTTAACCTCCTGAATAATAAACTAGAGTTAACTTATAATTGATTAAGAACCTTTTTTCAAGTTTTTTATTCCTTTTATATCACTTATTACCATGTTATGAACATTATGTAATTATTTATGTTAATAACGGTCGTTTTGTCGATCTTTGGTACTTGAGTCAAAAATAGACTTCTTTTAATTACAAGTTGTTCATGTGGTGAAATATCCATTATATCCAGAATTATATTCATGATATAGATATCATATATCTCATATATATCCAGTATGTACATTCATTCATAATATTACATAACATTTAGAGGTAATAAATGAAATACACTGTTCATGGAGACGGTAAGCCATACGTACGCATGAACGCTACTTTCAATTGTATTTCATATTCAATGGAATGAAATACTAATGATATATAGGTATATTATAATTCCAGTATAATATCATATATAATATCATTTACTTCATCCTTTATACATCCCACATATGGCATTAATGATTCAAATCACTTTGAGGGGGCGGTAGTCCGCACTTCCTAAAATGAAAATATCATGTTTACCCATAATGGAAACAAGAAAGGTATGCCATAAATGATAAATAAATAACCTTAAGTAAAACATAATCATATTATATATCTTATATAAATAGAGTGACATCTTAATGGCCACCTTTGAAGGTGTTATATGAGTGTTGGAGAATCATCGTTTCGTGAGGCAGAAATTTGCCATCCAAAGAAATAGTATGTTCTTTAACCATTAGATGTAGGTGTGTGTAAGTGCAGCTCAAATAATTCTTATAAAAATATCCTAGTATATTGAGGATACTGGTTTTGTTACAAAAGAAAGGAATAAAAAGAGTTTAAGGGGTTGGAGAATCCAAATAAAACAAAACAACATTGGAGAATACATTACCTTAAAATCGGGTAACTCTTTTTGATTTGAGCCAAAGGCTTCCTTGGGAAGAATTCTGCCCAAAGTGAGGCTTCTAAGAGTAAGTGAGGAAATTTGAGAGAGTATTTGGTCAGAGGTTGGCCGAGCCAAAAGGCTTTTAAAGTGTGAGTAAGGTGGTAGTGGTGGGGGCCTTTTATAAGTGGAGAGGAGGGGTACTCTTGGAAAGTAATAAAATGTTACTTTATTATACAATGATTTTCGGATTCTAAAGGTCCCACACTTATATAATTAGAGTATAAGGTGATAATGGTTCGAAATATTCTCATCCAATAGGCTTTGTACAAGTTTTAATCTTAGATGTTACATTATCTTTTCATTTTACTTAAATCGTTAATTAATGAGGTAATCACTGCATCATCATGGTGTCATAAATAATTTAATTTATTTAATGTCTAAAAATTATAAAAAAATATATCATGATGTAGGAAATCTTTTTAGATTTCTAATGAATATTTATAGTCAAAAATATGACCAGTATAACCCCATTTAAAAATTGTTTTAGTAAAACAACTCTTGTTTGTGACATTTTTATTTTAATATTAAATAAAATGTTTTTAATGTCATTTTCCTACCAAATTGGCTATATGGGGTCCCCAAGTTGACCCATGGATTTTCATGGTCGGACATGACTCATCCAATAGGGGTAGGACAAGTGTAAAGGTATTTTCATATTTTTATAATATCATTTTTACCTTAAATTTCACTAATTACCTTTAATCGTGATTAATTAAACTTAAAAGTTACTATTCACCAAAAATTATTTTAATCCCATTGAACCACATTTTACTTCCTAATGAAAACCATGTATGTATTATTTTTTAAAATAAAATCACAGAAGTGGTAATGTTTCATTTAAACAAAAAATTAGTTTTTAACTACCACTTAGTGGTTTCACTATTCATCAAAAATTGAAGTTTTTCAGAACAATGACAAAATTTCACCCTAAGCTGTAATTGATATTCCGAATTCAAAAATGATGTCTATTTTATGAAATTACAAACATATAAGTTGCATTAATTAATTTCATAATTAATTCCCGTTGTCACAACAAATAGCGTGTTTTTAAGAAACAATATATATCAAAAGATTGACAATTGTTTATGTCCAATTTCAAAGTGAAATTAATTCTACAGAACATCATTGGATAAAATGGTAAAAATATATTCTAATTATACTTTAAAACAAATCAATAGTATAATTTATCACTATAAATTATTTTGATTAAAAAAGTTGTTTTAGGTATTTTTCACTATTCATAAAAATTTGGAAGTTCTCAGAAAATTACAAAAAACTCAACATAGGATAATTTCGACATTCCGAATCCAAAAATAAAGTCCATTTTGAAATATAAAATATATATAATTTCAAAAAGTGGGTATTACTATTCATAAGGGCTATTTTGATTAGTCACGGTGTGTTAGAATCTCGAACTTGCGTATAATGCAAGCTATTGCATTATTGAAAGAGAAGTGTATCGTGGAAGCTCAGGGTGTTACATATAATCTATAAGTTACCTATCTAGTATTGTAAAGTAAGTCTAATACTCTCCAAAAATCTATTATTCCCTTTCCTTTAAGCTACGAAATTTTCTCTTCATTTTAGTTTGTTTCTAAAGAGTTAAGTATTTTTTGAAGAATGTTTCATTAAAATTTCCCACTTCCATGTCATCTATTTTTTCTTCCTTCTCTATATTCTGGATCAAATATCACCATTGATCAACATTGACCTAGAGTTAATGTACTGACAATACTACCTTTTCATTTCCATTACATCTTAAAGCTAGAAATATGTGTTCAAGCGATATGATCCACTTCTCAGCTACACACTAGATTTATATTCCTACTAAAATATGGGGCATTATTCCACATTAAATGATTCAAAATTGGTGTATTATTCTTATTATATACAACCTATGTATGTTATCCTAGTATGGACATGATATTCTCAGCTCCAACACTGACATTGTTTACACGCTTAGTAGGAAAATAACTACATTTTTCATGGGTAATGATTCCTTTCCTTCCATTATATACCACCTATAAACAGTGTCACACACTATGTTATCTCATATTCATTATGAATATTGAGCCAAATATTCAATACAAGGAGTTATTATAATTCTTTATTTTATTTAACATATGGTTTCCAAGGTTTCCACTAAAATTCTTCTAATACCAACTATAACAACCCCAAACCCTAGTTACCTAGAGTTAGTGGTAATTTTATTAAAATGACATATATACAATAAATTACATCTCCAAAGATTGATCAGTTTAGTAATATTGAAAAAACAAGATACATACATGATACCCATATTACATTGGTAATTAAACATTGAACATAACAAAGAAAAATAAAATACTTCCTTGACATGTATTCAATGATTTATTCTTCATAACCTGGGGAAGGAAGAAAAATAAAAGGGTGATCTCAAAATCTTAGTAAGGGTTAAATGAATCAATAATAAGTAAATAAAATCAATAAGTCATAATCATAATGACACGTTAAATAACTAAAAAAACATTCCATCAATAAACTAATAATGTAAATTCATCCATAGATATTTTTCACAGTGAAAATATCATGGAAATAAATAATTGAATACTAAATAAATAAAATTTTTGATCATTGGATATCATATTTCTAGAATTTGAACCATCATAATGTCAATATGGTTTAATCCTATGGGTAAAAACCCTCTAATTATACTTGTAAAAAATAGGAATGGTATTTCACCAACCATTCTATCTCGTTAGACTCTTCGATGAAATGATGAGCTATCTATAACTGAGTCTCACCTGTCACTGCATGTCTAAATTATTATTTATAAATATATTCAATTCATGACTTATCATAATGTCTATATTTATTAGAGGATACTAATTCATCAATATTTCCCAAATTATATCAACATTCAATAAAAACACCATATGAAAAAAAAATATTACATTGATCATGAAATAATAATATCCATGATTTAAGAAATATGTTTATTTAATTAAATCTTTAATAAATGATGACAAAAAATGGAATGGAAGTATACATAGACCACATACAAGAAATAATTGGAAAATAAGACATAACCAAAGGGAATATCATAATGGTTTCTTAAAGCATGGTTGATTGTCGCCTATCGACTGTTCAAGGTTCTAGTACTCTGCTAATGTGTATAGAAACACTCGGGTTGAGTCCTTGGTAATGATACTTTTCAATTGTCGATTGTTTTTAGTTGATTTTATTTTGATTGGGGTTTTTTTAGAGCTTAAATTAAGTGATTAATGATTGGTGTTGGATTTAACAATTTGATAAAGATTAGGGTGAGTTCATCATTATGTAGTTAAGCTTGTGATATCCTTTATCCTTGCTTTATATTGCGTTAAATTAACCCACATGTCACAAGTTGACGTTGATTGGAAATACAAAGTGTTAAGGATTTAATACAAGACTTAACATAACATAGGGTTCTAATATTAATAATATCTTGTATATGGTAGTGTATTTCTAGTTCCAATAATCCATGGAAACCACTCTTTAAACAAAATAAGTCATTAATCCATGACATGTTAAGTCCAACATACACAATGATAATTCAAAGAATATTCATCGAGCAAATGTTCTCAATCACTTAACATACCTAAATTATAACCCATCCAAATTAGATATTTACTCATCCATTAAGATGATTAGTAATTTGGTTCATTATATTTATGATGATGAAATATAAAAATAGGGAAAATAAAGGTATCAGAAAAGAGTTGTGCGTCAAACACACACACATTAATAGTGATGAGATTTAAAAACAAACATTATATTGAATGAGAAAGTGAAAGAATAGAAGTAGATTCAACAATATATGAAAAAATTTAAGACCGTTAATATTATTTGACATATATTGGATGAGAATAATAGATGAAGAAGAATAAACGTGCATAAAAATTGAAATGAAATTGAAAACATATTTTACAAGTACAAATGAAAATAAAATAAAATAACTTGAAAGAAAATAGAATAGGTAGGGTCTATCAAGTGAAAAAATGAGTATAAGAGGTCCTCTCAAGCCTTTTGAAAAGCTTTGGTCATGCCAATGTATTCCCCTCTCTACTTAAATTCCAACCGAATTCAAGGAAAAGAGGGGGTGGTATTTATAGTCCACAGAGGTGGACGGTTTGCATTCCAAATTTTCCCCCTCCACTTGAATCACCAATTTTTCCACACAGACTATCGAATCTCGAGATATCCTCTTCCTAAAAATTTTAGTGGATCCAAAGTTGTGTTGGTTTTCATAAACAATGTTAAGTTGTCCATTTCTATCAATTCATTTTTGATGGCCGAAATGTGAATGGATTTTTGAATATAAATATTCCTCCAAATCCAAATTATTTCTACAAAAAGGCTAGATTTTATATCTAATCTTTCACAATGAAAAATATCAACTTTATTTGGCGACTAGATTATGATAAATGTTTTGAATAGTTTCCAGATTTTAATTAATATCCAGAATGGTGGGTGAGACTTCAAAGCATCAGTTGGTCCCCTCTTTCGTGTATTTGGACCTTACAATTTTTATACAATATTATTTTTGATAATCAAAAAAATATGGTGGAGTTTCATAAAATTTGTTCTTCTAGATTTAAACTTGTGACTTAATCAATGAGGCTGGTCCAATTTCTTCACAGATTCATTGTGTCTTTTCATGTGGACCATATGACCCTCCAAATGGACGATTTGGAAAAATGTTCCTTCTAATGAAATGTTTGAATTTTAGTAGGTAACCCTAAAAAACAAAAAACATTCTATTAGGATAAGTATGGTGAGATTTATTTTTAAAAGATTAAACATACTTGAATCTGGTTGAATTGAAATAGTTCTCTAAATTATATTTAATATTTAAACATTAATATTTCACAAAAATTATGAAAATTTCATATAAAATCATTAAATGGTGTATATAATTAGGGATGAAATTATTAATAACATAAAATCCTTTACACTTAGTCTTTTTCATGTACTCATGTGGGAAAAATATAAAAAACATTACAAAATTATTCTCACTCGCCAAAAAAAATTAAAATTTTGTTTTCACCAATTAGGGGTGGTTTAGACTAATTGACTTATCCATATGAAATTCCATGTCAAATTTATTATAGAAACAATGTCCAAAAAACAACCCTTTTTCATGCTCAAATTTAGAAATGGAAAATGTGGACACTCAAAACTCCCACCTCTCAATATGATAAAATTCATTTATGGAGGTTCACTCTTTCACCAACCAAATTTGAAAATCGTAGAGTTTGAAAGAGGTATCAGCTTCCATTACCAATACTAAATTGAACAAGAATAGAGGGGTATTTTAAGGTGTTTTCCTATGGCTTTGGTACTGTTGGAATATAATGTCTAAGAGATGGGAGAAGAGGGTTAAAACATCAGCATGGGTAAAACAATGCATAATTTTTTCGAAATGAAACATGGAAGGAAATTAGAACATATATTTATAAGGTTATGATTCTGTGAAGAAAGACACAAAGGAGGGTGAAAATTTAAGGGGATTAGAAGGTGGAATATTTATATAACACAAAACTTATCCCAATGACATAAAAATATATAATGTTAGTGTTGTTTTCTTTTCTTTTCTTTTTTTCTTCATTTTTTTCAAAAGATGAACTTCAAAAAGATCTCACATTCATATGCAAACCCACGATTGATCTCATCACAACACTAATTTTAATAGTTATAGCTAGATCAAAGGTTTATGAAGAGTGATTTTTGACTTGCCCAACACACAACCCATTTTTTTCTTTTTTTCTTTTATTTTATTTTTTTATTTGATTTTCTTGATCACTTGTAAAAAACATTTTCAAAATTACCTAAAAGAAAGTATATTCCCCAATACTCACTGAATGACAACCTCTCCCCCCACACTAAAATGGATGCTTTCCCTCAAGAATATGATAACTCATTGAAAATCAATAAAAGGGAACCCAAAAATGAAATTCATTCCTCCCACACTTAAATTTCAAAAAATAATGCAATATATATCCATCTAGATATTGTGTGGGATAAGGTAATGGGATTATAATGTGGCTAACAAGAAACATTTTTCATAGGATCGAAGAGGCTTTTAAAAGGAGGGATAGTGTAAGGGAAATGGGAGGAGATTTGACTATTGTGATTATCATGTGGTTAATAAATTTCCTCTATCATATTAATGTACACCAAAGTATTAAATTCAGATCAAAGGTTTATAAACTATAGACTCACAATCGGGGGTGAAAATGCACAAAATTAAAAGATGGTCATAGGTGACTTTAGCATGAAAGATAATTTTTTTTCTCAAAGTTGGGAAAAATAATTTTCCAAATAAAAAATTGATCATTCAAAATTTGTTTCTTTTTGATAAAATATTATTTATCCAAATATATGATGAAAACACAACCTTTTTTAAATGAAACCATGTATTTTGACTCCCCGGAATGGTGGGAAATTTTTAAAATTGTATGATGAGTAAGTATAACTATTTTTTTCTTTTTCTTTTTTTCATTTTTTTTTGTTTTTTAGTGTTTTTAACATACACACCCACACAAAATAGAAAGAGAAAATGAAAGGGTTTGATAAAGAAAGTGGAAAAAAATGAAAGAGAGAGGAAAAATAAGAAAGATAGAGAGAGAGGAAGAGATAAATAGAGAGTTAAAGGAAAAGAGGTGCCCCTGTTGTTAGGATTTGGTGAGTCACCATCTCCATATAGTGGTGGGTTCGTGGAAGATGATATGCCTCATGTGGGATGTTACCTTAAAAAGAAAAATCATTATTCATCTAATGAAAAATAAAAAAATTTAAAATTTTCTAAAATTAAAATAAAACATGGGTTGGCTCCAAATAAGCACTACATTTATTTTGTCTACAGCTAGAAAATTGAAGTGGACTACCCATAGTCTAATGGTGGACACCGTATTTTCTCAACTCCACTGTTCTTCCTGAAAAACTTCTCCATTGGGATTCCTGATTGTTCAATGGATAATTTTTTCCCTTCCAGGATTGTGTTCTAGAAATTAAATGGGGGTTGAAAGAGAATATTAATATCCTCTATTTGGTCTACAAAATGATGAATAACTTTATCCACAAAGTGATTATTTTATATTCTAGGAAATTTAGGAAGATATCTCAATTCTGATGTTTCATTTATGTATGGTTCAAATAACACAAAACTAGAGTATGGGATCCCAATTGTCTTCGACTCATTTATTTCATCACTTACCTATGTAGAGCAAAGATGATTAGATGAGTTCAAATATTGAATATATTTTTCAATATACTTTATAATAATATTTTTCGCTGTAAATTTCAAAATCACCAATGATCACTTTATTAGTTAGGGAACAAATATCACAACCATCACTACTGTTGGGACAATATAAACACATTGGTTCATGGTTCACCTCACATATAACATAATTTTGAAAATTCTGGATAGGAAATGTAGAGTGTTGGATAATCAGATTTGAATCAAAAAATGAACATGCTTGTTCATTTTCCCCATTACCAACCAAATTGGAGCAGTGGAAGCCGTAGGTGAGTGTGAATTCCAAAGGGGTTTAAAAATACTTTATATCAATAGAGTTTTTATTTTTAATTTCAACATAAACTTCTCCATTTATAACTGGGTTAATGATGATGCAATATTAACAAAATCCACTATTAGTAGAACATGAAAAACATGATGGATTGGGATTCAACACACTCTCTGAGAGAGTTTCAAAAGAATGGATAGATAATGTCCATTCATCCTCGGATGGGTATCACATGGATTGAAAAATATTTAACATGACAAGTTGGTCAACAAATTACATGGATACGATGCCAGAATGGACATCAATTTTGGTTTTAGATGTCATGAGGAAAATTCTTCCAAAAATCAGAGGATGTTGGAAAGAATTTGTCACACCTTCCATGTCATGTACATAGAAGTAAATTGGGAAGATAAGATCATTTACTCGGACAATGACATACTCAATTATTCCCTTCAGAAAGGCTGTTCTTTGATTGTCCAATTGTATGACAACACCCTCTGGGCGTAAAGGACCTAGACCAAGGTTAGAGAACATGAATTTGGGCATGAAATTTATCGAGGATCTTATTTCTATGAGTGCATCATGTAAGTTGTAACATCCAATTTGGAATGAAATAATAATGGTCCAAGGATAATTTCACTTTATGGGTATAGACTGTTGTGTTGAAACATTTTCAATAGTCCTATGTTGTCTCTTATGAGTGAAAATTTCCTTAAGAAACTTGGTATAATTAATAATTTTTTGATGGAATCTAAGAGAGTAATGTTGAATTCAACACATCTCAACATGTCGAGTATTTTAGGATTAGGTTCAAATGAATTCTTTGGCTTAGAGAAAGCTTGTGTAAAAGTAATTGGGTTATTTAGATTAATGGGAGGAGGTGAGGGAATGGAATCAGATTCCTTTTCAAGCTTCTTTTTCTTTTCATTTTTATACTCAACATTCAATGGTTCATTTGAGGATCCCTCATAAGGTATGGACATTTGTTTACCTAATATAAGTGAAATTTCACCTACATTACCCTTGTGGTTGGGAAATGTTTGAGCTGGTAGTTGAGAAGTATTTGATTGTTGTGGCTGGCTCAAGTGGGATGCAGGTTGACCAATTAGGGATTTAATATTTTTAAGGATAGAACAGGTGAAGGAGGCAAGATATTATATTTCACTTTTCCATGGTTTCTTGGAATAATAGGCTTATCCCGTATTGGTATTACCTTGATTTTGGTTCTTGGGAAATCCATTGTATTGGATTAGGAATCGGGAAGGCTCACTATAATATTAGAATCCAGGAAGAGGAAGAGGAGGATTGGTTCTTTGAGGGTGAGGAACAAAAGAGTAAGGTTGTTGGATGTTACCAACACCTTGATCATATTGGAATTGATTTGGGTTTTTAGGAGTGAATTGAGGGGGATGAGAATTGGTATTACTATACCTCAAGCCTTGGTTGAAGGGAGAAGAGAAGGGCTCAGAGTGGGGTTGGATGATGTTTCTAACAAACTGACCTGATTGTTGAAGGTTGGTGTTCTTATGAGAATATGTTGTATTGATCTCCCTTGGTCTCGATGAATCAGAGGGATCCTCTTGAAGTTGTGAAAATGTTTCAATTGGATGAGATGGGGAGCTTCATATTCCACAGTTCTCGATAGGTCCACAGAATCGAGATTATGGAGAGTATGAGGATGGGGCTTCGGTATCCATAGCTAGTTGTCGGACAAGACCTGTAAGTTCACACATCTACTCTATCATCTTGTTCTGCTCTATCGAATGGCTATCTTGGGCTTGGTTTACTTGATCATGTTCTCAAGTATGGAATTGTTGTGTGTTTCTTCCCATGTTACTTATGAGATCTCTTGCAACTGCATTAGTTTTATCAACAAGATCACTGCCACTTGCGGAATCAATGACAGTTCTCTCCATAGCCAATAACCCCTCAAAAAAGTATTGGATTAAGATTTGGTTAGGGATTTGGTGATGTGGACAAGTTTCCATAAGATTTTGGAACCTCTCACAATACTCATTGAGTGATTCATTTGGGAATTGACGGATACCACTTAATTCATGTCAGATAAAAGTAGTATGAGAAGCAGGAAAGAATTTCTCAAAGAAGATTCACTTCAGGTAATTCCATGTAGTTATGGAACCAAGAGGGAGGTAGTAAATCCATGACTTGGAAGAGTTAGATAAGGGAAAAATGGAATTCTCAAAGTTTTATTTGTTCCTCAGAAACACCTTGACGCTTCAAGAAAGATGACACCACCTGGAACTCTTTAAGATGAAGATGTGGATCCTCACTGGCTAGCCTATGGAAATGAGGAAGAAGATGAATCAAACTTGATTTGAGTTTAAAGATAGCCTATATGTTTGAATATTGAATACCAAGAGGATAGTAATTCATATTAGGGGAAACATTTTCTTTATGTTTTTTCCAAGGATTGGCCATTTCTAATTCAACTAGTTGGATGAGGACTGGTTATGGAATTATTTGATTATCCCTAATGTTCCTCCTAAGTTGGTGAAGAGTTTGCTCCATTTCAGGTTCAAAAAAATCCAAGGTATTTTTTGGGATGTTATGGGGCATTCATAGAAATTTTGGAAATGATGAGGAAGGTGGTTTTTCCTTTGTTTTTTTCTTTTATTATTTTTATTAAAAGGTTGGTTTTTCTTTGTGTTGTTTTTTATGTTTTGTTTTAGTTTTTTTTAAAATAACCCGAAACTCACGACTTATTAATCGCACCAACCCTGAAGAAGGAGCCATTTTAAAGTGCAACTGATTATATCCTATTGACCATTCAAGGTTCACGTTCTCTGCTAATGTGTATAGAAGCACTTAAGTAAAATCCTCTGTGATCATACTTTTCAATAGTCGGTTGTTTTTATTTGATTGAATTTTGATTGGGGGTTTGTTTTTAAATAAAAATGAAGTGATTAACGATTGGTTTTTAATTTAAAAATTTGATAAATGTTAGTTTGAGTTCGTCATTAGGTATTTAATCTTGTTATATCCTTAATCCTTGATTTATATTGCATTAAATTAACACCCATGTTACAAGTTGATGTTGATTGGGATTCCCAAGTGTTAAGGATTTAATCCAATCCTTAACTTAACATAGGGTTCTAATATTAATCATATCTTATTTATGGTAGTGTATTTATGGTTCCAATAATCCATGTAAACCACTCATTAAACATAACAAGTCATTAATCCATGACATGTTTAGCCCAATATATGCAATGTTAATTCAAAGAATATTAATCAAGAAAAAGTTATCAATCACTTAACATACCTAAATTATAACTCACCCCAATGATAGATTTACTCAGCCATTAAAAATATTAGTAATATATTTTATTATATTTATAATTATTAACAATCAAAATAAGGAAAATAAATAGATATGAAAATAGTTGTGCGTCAAACACACACACACGAACAAAGATGAGATTTAAAAAAATCTTTTGATTGAATGAGAAAGTGAAAGAATATAAGGAGATTCAAATATATTTAAACTATTTTAAGACCATTAATATTATTTAACATAATTTGGATGACAATAATTGATGAATAAGAAGAAACTTTCATAAAAATTGAAACAATAATGAAAATATCTTATACGTTTACAAATGAAAATAAAATAAAAGAACATGAAAGAAAATAGAGGAGGAGGGGTATCTCAAGTGAAAAATTGAGTATGGAAAGTCCTCCTAATCTTTTTTCAAATCATTGGTCATGCCAATGTATTCTCTTATTTTCTGAAATTCCAACCAAATGCAAGGAGAAGAGGGGGTTGTATTTATATCCCAAGGAGGTGGATGGTTTTCATTCCAAATCTTTCCCTCCACTTTCATTGCCAATTTGGCCATAAAAGCAGACAAATCTTGAGATATCCACTTCTTCAAAGATGTATATAGTAATGTTTTATGACTAATATAAAATTTTGGATTCAATTGGACTTATGGATCCAATGTTATGGTGGTTTAAATAAACAATTTTTAATTGTCCATTTCTATCCATGATTTTTCAATGGCTGAAATTTGAATGGATTTTTGAATAGTAATATTCAATCAAATCCGAATTATTTCTTCAAAAAAGTTGGTCACCTATATCTCCACTTTCACAGTGAAAAATATTATCTTTATTGGATGACTATATCATGATAAATGTCATGAATAGTGTTCGGATTTTAATTCACGACCAGAACGGTGGGCTAGACTTCAAAGCATCAGTTGGGCCCATCGTTCGTGTAGTTGGACCTTAAATTTTTTATCCATGAATATTTTTGATAATAAAGAACATATAAAGGAGTTTAATAAAATTTGGTCTTCTGGATTTAGACTAGTAACTCAATAATCATTCATAATTTAGTTTCTTCAGAGATTCATTGGGTCTTATTGTGTGGACCATATGACCCTCCAAATGGAGAGTTAGCCAAAGGTACATTCTAATGAAATGTTTTAATTTGAGAAAGTAATCATAAAAAACAAGAATAATGAAATTTGGATAACTAGGGTTAGAATTATTATTAAAATATTAAACGGACTTGAATTTGGATGAATTCAAATAGTGCTCTAAAAATAAATTTAATATTTAAACATTAATATTTCACACAAATTATGCACATTTCATATAAAATAAGTAAATGGAATATATAATAAGTTATGAAAATATTAACAACATAATTATCACAGAAATAATGGATTTAAATAATAATTGGACATCAATAATAAAAAATAGTCTTGTATCATGATTAAAAAAGTCTAACTAAAGTGAAAACATTTAAAAGGTGTGTTTAAGAAACATTATAAATGAACCTCTTCAGTGCAGTTTAAGGAAAAATAATACACACGTAAAAATGGAAAAATGAATAATTATTGTTAATGTATAAATAATCAAATTAGTTTTTCAAGATAAAATGAGTGATTTTTGAAAAATAATGATATCTTAAAACAGATTGTGGATGGTTCTTGAAAATGGGTAATAAATTGGGACTTTCCCTTTAATTATGTATTATTTTTTTGGAAGAATTGAAAATGGATCCTTATACAAACAAGTAATTCCCATCAAAGAAAGAATAATTAAGCTAGGTGAATATATATCAAAAATAACAGAAATTATGAAGAGTACATAAGAATAATTAATTATTATATTGGGGTAAAGATAGAGGGAAATTATAACCTAAAGGAAAAATAGAGGTTTGTGGAAATCCCTTAAATTATGTTTGAACGCGTTCTTCACTTGTACATAATGTCCTTGATAATGAATTTTGATTAATTAATAATTTTATTATATATCCATTATACATGTATTTGATATATTATAATTTTTAATGTTTATTTATGGCCTTTCTGATGAGTTATACGATTCAATGTCATCATTCGGGAGTGTTCGTTTCCTTAGTTTTCATGATTTGTTCACTTTTATACAAGTATGAAAGATCGTGTAAAATGGTAATAGTTATAAAAAATTGAAATTATATGTTATTAATTAACATAATTAAAATTTAATGCCCTTATATATCATTTTGTATATATATTAGGATTATTGATTAGATAAAACATTAATGATAACCCTTAAGATTATTTTGGCGTTATTCAATCATCACACACTAATTTTGTTTTGTTAATTAATATTATGAATATATGCTAGTTATAGAACACTAAATAGGTTTTAATATAGATTTTAGAATCTTTTTTAAAAATTATAATGGTTTTATGACCATCCTTAAAGGGAGTATTAGAAAATAAAAAATCACCATCCGTGAAGGTGGTGAATCAACACCTCTCGGGCAATATATTCGTTTTTAGAATAAAATGGAGAGAAAAAGGGGTTTGACTATGTACATTTTGTTAAAATAATAATATTATAGTATATAAAAGATACTATAGTTATAATTCATGTTTTTATAGAGATTATACAAGGATATGATAATAAAAAGAAAAAAAATTAAAAGAAAAAAAAAGGAAAACGAAAGAGGATTCTTCCTCTAAAATTATTCTCCTTGAGAACCTCCTTAAGTGAAATGGGATTGGTCTTTTAGTGGGACCAAAGTATTATAGACATGGGAGAGATACTTGGAAAGGTCATTGCGAAAAAATTATACATGCGTAAAGTATTATAATGTGTGAGGATAAGGGGTGGTGAGGGTGGTATTTATAGTGGATGAGAGGAGAGTTTTTTGATTATTTTATTCATAAGTTTATTATTTTGTACAAAGACTATGAATATTATTGAATATTTGGTCTAAATACATGAAATAGTTTATATTATTTCAAACCAATGGTGCTTAAATCTTCTATAAATAATTCATAACTCAATAATTCATGTATTTTGCTTATAATGTAAATTGTCGTATTTCACTACTCACAAAAAATTAAACTATTTTTAAAAAAATCCATATATTTACCCAAAACATTTTTCAACGAGTATAATTAAAAATTAGATTCCATTTTTTAAAAATAAATTTAGAAATATTATAAATTTATTTTTTAATTAAAATATTCATTTATCTGAAATATACCAATTATAAAATTATAACTAATTTTATGACAATTTTAAAATTTAATTAAGGTCTTAGAAAAATATCTTATAATCCTAATAAAACAAAATATTAATTTATGAATCTGTTTTACAAAAATAAATGTCATTTTAAAATATTATATTAATTAATAAAATTTAAATATACATTTATGTTTCATAAAAATACCAACACTAAATTTATCATATTTATTACATTTATTTACTTATTTCATGACATAAATAAATCATATTTTCATTCATAATATACATAAATTTTATTGATAATTTCATAGCTAAGGTTGCAATTATATTTTTCAGATTACTATTCATAATAGTCACATTACTATTGCAATGTTCAAGTTACTATTTAATTATATATAATGGTTTGTTTGTGAAATGTAATCAAACGACTGAATTTAATTTATTTAAGAATATATATAACATAAAATCTTGGGTTTCTATATTCTAAACAAGGCCTATTTTGATTTTATTGAAAATTTGAAATGTGTCTTTATTTTAACATGTTAGACATTGGCATAATTTCCCTCCATCATGCCCACTCACTGTACTAATGATTCCTTTATAGGTTTGAAATAATATTTTAATAGAAAAGGATTTGGAAAATGTTTTTTTTAGAAATATTTTTCAATTTGGAAAGTATATTTTCTTGAATAAGTGTTTTAACTAATTTTTAAATATATATTGAAAACATTCAAAGGTTATTTTCAAATAATGGGATTTGGTAAATGTTTTATGTTTTAAAAAGTTATTATCATACTAGAAAGGATATTTTCCTCAAAAAATGTTCTGTGTGATCTTTTAAAATCACATTCCATCTAAGATTTAATCTTTCAATGTAACTTATGATTTTATAAGGATATTATCCAAGGATACCCTTATCATAATTCCTCTGAAACATTAATGGTCATGATGACAAGATGTTTGTGAAAACCATTTTTTATCCACACGTTACACCATGATAAAATTCTTTTGAAACCCAATTCATTTTTAATGGGTTTTGTTATAATGAAATGTTAATGAAAACCATTTCATTTCAGGGTTTTGAATATTTTAAATGTTTTATGATCTCATGGATTGAGAATTTATGATTATCATTATGTTATGGGTGAAACCTATATATCCCTCTAATAAATTGGGTAAATATTTAAATATAAAGAGATAAAAGGGTTTGGAATGGGGATAGAAACTGGTTTAGTATGGGACTTCAACCAATATGATAGTATTGGGAATGAAATTTGAAACATGTGATGGTTTGGGGAGTCAACTCATTCACTATTATAGCCATGTAAATGATCATTGAATACTAAGGAAATGAGTTACTAAGATTAATTTTATGCCATAATTTCATGTCTAATGACAATTTTATGATCATTATCCTCATGTTCTTTGATTCCCTTATGATTCATGTCTTATTAACTATAAATCATCATAAATAATTCAAAAGTATAATCTTTGATATACATGGTATGATTTTCAAATGTTATGCTTGTGTTTTCATACCCTTATACTGACATTATGTTTACATATTTATGTTGTTTACCCTTAATAAGCAGCTGATCTAACCATTAATTGTTTTTCTTCTCTTTGGGTTATGATGAAAAGTATTATGTGTGAAACCTCTAATAAGGGTTATAGTTATGATGAAATAAGTGGGAGATGATATAGAACTCTAATTAACACGTCTTTTTTTCAAGTATCCAAAGGCACTATAACATTATGGTCATCATGTGTGTACTTTTATAATGAAATGAATATTTATCTAAAAAGCTATAATATCTATGTATTAGAATCCATGGTTTTTACTATTGGTATTAGAGGATAAGTTTACTTGTCCTTTATAAACTAGGATGATAAACATTTAGTGAAATACTTGGGGACATGTCTTATAATATTTATTGGGATATGTCTAAGGATAAATCTAAGGATGAGTCAAAGTATAGGAAAATGTCTGAGAATTTTGGTAAATGACATAGTAAGACATTTCTAGGAAATTAAATTCATTTCTTGGTATTATAATTAGACATGATTTTTGAAGAGATATACCTAGGGGTAACAACTATGAAAAAATAAACTTAGGATTGGTTCAATAATTACATGGTACAAAAAATGGGTATTAATCAACACCTTTTTCGACACTCATATAGGATATGTTTTTGAAATTTTGAAACTCTTTGTGAACCATAATGAAGGATATGAATAATGGGCATGAATGTCCTATTTTAAACCTGAGGTGTAATAAATTGAACAAAATGTGTTACGATTTAGACATCCTATAATTGATTTTCATGATTATGTGTATTTTTACTTTGATTATTATTTCTCACACTATAGTTTTTGGTTTTACACAAAGGAATGAACTAGAAAGAACTGGGTTAACACTGAATATTGTAGACAATGTTTTGATGAAAAACTGAATGGGATGATTACTAGAGTGACGGATATGGTGATTATTCCTAATCAGTTATGATGAAATATTATTATTATCTTTCATTATAATCAGCTCTTAGACTCAAAAAATAGTAGAAGGATGTAGTTCACTGCGATCTTGGGTGGTAAAGACCATAGAGGAAAGGAGATTTAGTTTCCAATATGTCTTGAATCTGTGAAGAATAACTCAATGGAATGTCTCAATGTAATAAGAATATGTTTTATGTGTGGAGAAGAAGGACATAGAGTAAGCGATTACAGAGGAAAAATAAAAATATTATTTAATGTAATGGATGATAATAGTGGTCTCCATAATGAATCATCAAGGGTTGAATGTTATAAATATAGAAAATATGGTCATTATAAAAATTTATTTTCTATTAGGAAACCTGAATAAGAGGATTACCAAGGTAGTATAAGTTAATTTTTTTTTTGTTGATGATAAGGATACTACAAATGAAATATGAAATGAAATAGGTATTAACGTGTAAGATGAAAAATCCTATTAAGTGTCTTACAAATTAATTACAATGATTGGTGTGTTTATCCATCAGAATTCATAAATTGTGAAATATATATGGATGTTTTAGTATAACATATCATTAAGGATTTTTGTGAATATATTAATTGATGAGAATAACATAGAAAAGGAAGTTAATAAAATGATGATATTTTTACATAAAAATTTATTAAGAGATCATAACCCTTAATATGTTATGGATGTTGAGATAATTATTTTGGGATAAATAGATGATGTATATAAATAAAGTAAATTTTATAGTATTGATAAACTTAAAATCGATTAATGAATTTTGGAAAAATTGGTTTATGTAATCATTGATGGAGTTTAAAAAAATTGTATTTAAATAATATATTAAATAAAAGGTTGTTTTATTTACGTAATGGGGTAGAATTCCTATTTTTTGATGTTTTACAATAATTATGGTTCTTACCATGCATCAAGAGAATATATGACTAAATTATTCTCATATTTTTCATGTAACCAATAAGATAAACTTAATAATATTTGGTGGATTTATATTAAGTTGATTTTTTATTATTTAGTGACCTCATTTATAATTTTTAAATTCTGGAAGTGTCATATGGATAACCATTTATGGAATGGATTTAAATAAACTTTGGAAGAGGTTTTACAGATTAATGTATTATTTCACTGTATAAAGATTTGTCCATATTGGATAACTTGTGCTAACTAATTTATTTGTTAATAATAACTATAAATAGAATGAATGAATTATCATTATTTTGGGAATATTATTATTCATTAGTAATTAATAATGGAAAAAATCATCTCTATGATCAAGATATGATGTTTAAATTGATCTTGGAATAACTAAATGATGGTATTTTTTATGAAATGGAATGAAAACATGTTATTATATCTCTTCATTAAAATTATTCTATATAAAGAAAAATGATATTGAAATAATTTTTTTTAATTTTACCTTCATTTATGATGAATGAATAGCCTATTAACATATTACATATTAATGGATTTCTAGTTTTTAACATCCTCCTAACCATGTTCTCTATAACTCACTATTATTATTGGGGGCTCATTTTTTCTTCAATGTCCAAATATTTACTTCCCACCTATGTTCTTCTTTTTGGAAACCTAGTATGTATTGTTCAAGATAACATTTGCACATCCATTTATCTACTTTGAAGATGATGTATTATTAAAAAAATTATTTGGGTTTCCAAAAAAGTGATTTTCAAAAGTTAAACCCATTATTACCGAGCAGAAGATTAAATTGTGAGGATAAAATTTATTTAAGGTATGTAGAATGTAACACCCCAAAATTTTATGAACTACTTTTTTCCAAATAAATTAAATTTATTTGATATTTTTTTATAATGAATTAAATGAAACATAGAGTTTAATATTCGTTACACACAACACCTAATTTAGCTTGCATTACATGCAACACTGAGTTTTAACAAAACATGAAATGTTGTTAAAATATTTTTATTTAATTTTTTATTTATCAACTAGAAATTGGAATGTTATGGATTAATATGATCAACTAAATTATTAAAATATATTTTCTATACGTATATATAAAATTTATTTTTTGGTGATCAATTAATTATAAATGAAAATAAATAACCATTTGAGAATTAATGACATATTTTTTGGGAATTTTTTTAAGCACGTGATTTTTTTACATTAATAAGTTGAATAAAACAATTTTAGTGAATTATTTTAATGAAATATATATATATTATATATTCAATAAAATATTTAACATTCATCTTATGTTTATTCTAGGAATTTGATAAGAATAAATACAATTTTATGGTTAAAATAATATTTTTCTAGAAAGTATTTTTATCACATTCTGTGGCCTTATATTTAAAATTAATTTTTGAATGTTTTGGTAACTATATTTAAAAAAGTAATTTCATTTTTTAGATCAGTATTTAAAAATTATTTTATGGATATTTTTTAGAATCTTCTGATAAGTTGATTTTTTCTGGGAATATTGAAACATAATGGTTTTTATTAAGAATTGTCATATATTTTAAATATTTTAAAAATAACCAAATTATTTTAATATGGTATTAAAAGTAAAATTAATTCAACTATATGTCTATTAATTCAATTAGGTTCATTATAATCAATTTTATATTCAATTTTCATATAGAAACTTTTTATACTTTTAATGATTTTCTCTTTTGTAAACTGTGTTTTCTTCTCGTCTATGGATTTAATTTTAAATTCAATTTTTACACTTATGTGACATGATTTTTTTTAAAAGGGATTAAGTAATATTATTTTTAATAATTAATATTATATAATTATTTTAACTTTATTTTTTACCATAATGAGTCGTGAAAAACTCTAAAAATAAACTACCATGGTTAAGGTTGAAACAAGTTTGTCAGGTGTCATAATACAAAGATAAGAGGTAAAAATACCTCAAAACATGTACAAAAACACTTTTTAGAAATTTTTTTACCATTTAACCTTTATGGTTTATGAATAAACCGTTTTTAACCTTTTGGGAATGGGATAAACATGGGTAAAACTTTTTGTTTTCAAAAATTCAAATTTCTGTCACTCACCTCACTTATATAAGGCTACCAACCCTCCTATCCAGTTCACATTTTAAAATATATTTTTATCATTAAATAATTAAAAATAAATATTACTTTCATACCTACCTAATACCATGTTCCATTATTTCAAACAAATATCAATTCTATGAATCCTTTTGTTGCTTACCTAAGGAGTTATTTGAAGAAGATGTATCATGCTTAACCGAGTGTCTTTATTTTATTTCTTATTCCACCTCATTAAAATATTATTTAATTATTATAAAATAATATAAAGACTATGTCTCATATATTTAAATGTTATTATGTTAATTTGATAACCTAAATCTATCTCGTATTCCATCAAATGGGATACAGAATCATTATTCTTGTTTATGATGGACAGCCACCTCGCGAGGTAATGATATTTGTTTTACATCACCACCTCTCACAAACACACACACACACATATATATATATTATGTATTTAATATTTATATATTTTATTTTTATTATTATTATACCTATTTAATTATAATACAATATCTAACTTCTTACCTCCCAACCCATTAGAAAAAAATAACGTTGTTCATGTGTACAACGGACTACCACCTCACAAACAGATATGATGTGTATTTCATTTTTGTTTTACATGGATGGAATCAATGATAGATTAAATGAATAAATATATTATATTTTTAATACAATTATACTTAATGAATTAATGAATCACATTTTACTCCTTTCTTTTCATTCAATTGGGGATATGATAACATCGTTCGTTTATACGGTGAACTACTTCCTCGAAAAGCGATGCAATTCATTTTTCACTAAAGCCTTTAATGGAAGGTAATAAGGTAAAATATAATGAATATAAAAGATATATATTAAAACCATATTATTTAAATTTAATATATTATATACCTTTCTTCTATTTCATCCATCAATAAAATGGATATAGCATTCATGGGTATGTATAACCTCATGTCTCTATGAATGATGTATTTAATTTTTTAACTCTCACTTTTATGGATTACCAAAAAAATATATAATGAATATATAATATATTTATATAATTAATAAAATTATAGAGATGAAGGAACCATGATCTATTTAATATGTCCCAAAATAACAAAACATAACATAAGAGAAAAACTAAGCTATTGTTGCCCAAAACATTATATTTACATGGAATTATTAATAAACGGGTAATAAAAGGTTATAAGTAAATAATATATTGTAATATATATATAAATATGGTTCAATAATATATTTATAATTAACCAATATTTATTATAAAGTATTTTTAAACTTTTATATAGGAATTAATGAATTATGGTAATGCATTTTCATCTCACGTTTCACTTCTATGATACACGTGTAAAATTAACCTCCTATTTATTTTATGTGATATATATATTTACCTTTAATGTATGTTTTAATTATTATACTGAATTTTATAGGTATTTACATATCCATTTTTATATATCTATTTTAGGCAGTTTACAATTCAAAACATTCTAAACTAGTAAGTGGTTTTTGCCTCAATTTTCCTTCTTTGGGACATAATTTATATTAGGCACCTATCTTCTTTTATGAGGTGTATATGCTTCACTTTTGAAATTTTATTCCATTATTATCCTTTTTTCATGTTACTTAATGTTTCATTTGATTTTATTCTTTAATTGGGATTACGATTCAAAATTTACCAAAGTGATATGGGTTTGAGGTTAAAATCTCATTTTTCACCAGGACTGTGTATTATTAAACTTTTGATGATGAAATATTATTATCTATTTCTCTATAAACTAATGAATTTTCATCTATTATTTTTATTTGTTGAGGATTCATGTTTTACCTTCATTATACTCTATTTATTAATTTAATATTCCAAACAAACTATTTTAATGAAAACTGAATTTATTTCCCACTTCAACTGAAAACCCTTTTTCTTCAATATCCATGTATTTTAAAAATGTTTTTAATTTTTTTGATAGTCTCTAAATTATTTTTTAAAGAAATATTTCCCCATTATTTACCTTTTTACATGTGTTTTAAATATAATCATTATTTAATTTTCGAAACAAGAACCATTTGGATTTTATCAAAACTATGAAAGATATCTTTATTTTAAAAATTTATGGAATGAACAGATTTTATTTTGATTGTGAGGACTCAATGTTTTAAATACAACATAATAATTTTAAAAGGTTATTTTCAAAGAAAATACCTTTGAAAAAAATTATCTTTAAAAAATTATTTAATATATTGGAATGAATATTTTCCTCAAGAAATGTTTCAAGTATTTTTTAAAGATTCTTTTATATGTTTCTATGTTAATTTTAAAAGGAAAGGCTTATGGATATTTTAATTTATTAAAATGTTGTTTTTTATATATAAATTCTAGTTTCCTCAAGAAATGTTCCATGTGATCTTCCAATTTCATTTTCCATCTAAGATTAAATCCATTGATGTTACTTATGATTGAATGTGGATATGATCCACGTATAATATTCTTATCCTTTATCTGAATTTTTTATGTTTATATTGAAAATATTTTTATAAAAAATATTTCTATTCCATGGGTTATATTATGATCAAATTATTGTGAAACATGATGATTTTTCAATAGTTTATGTTATTATGAAAATTTTATGAAACCCATTCCATTTCATGGGATATAATATGATGAATTGTTTATGATCATAAAGAGAAAATATATACCATTTTCATTATTTGATGGATGGAACCTGTATATCCCTCTAATTCATTGGGTAAATATTGAAATCTTGTGAGATAAACATGACTCTAATGGCGACTTAACCCTTTTTGTAAGGTAATTTTTCCACTATGATAGTATTGGGCATGAACCATGACTACTATGATTGTTTGGGGAGTGAACTTATCTCAATATGATAGCCTTAAAAATGATCCTTGAATACTAAGGGAATTATTTCCTTTTCTTATGTGTGTGCCACAATTTCATGTCTTATTCCAATGTTATGATCTTATGTATCATTCAATTTTACTCCCTTATGATTCTTTTATTATAAAATTCCAGTGTTTATTCCATGACCCAATATTTTGATCATTGATATGTAGGGTAAGGGTTTTAAATTTCATTTTCATGTTCTCATGCCATTATGCTCATGTTATGTTTACATATTTTTCTTTTACACCCTTACTAAAAATCTGAGGATTCTCTTCATTACATTTCTTTTCACCATGTTATGATGATAAGTAAAACATGTGATATATCTAAAATGAGATATAGTTATGAGGAACTAAATGAAAAATGATGTAGAACTCTTATGAACCAATTTTTTTTGTTACCGTATGTCCAAATGAATTATACATTTATGATCCTTAGGCATGTGTTTGTGTGATGTATTCAATATTCATCTAAAATGATGTAACATTTATGTATGAGAACCATGGGTCTGTACTAAGGCTTAATTCTTGGTTTATATGAAACAGAAGTGGCAGTGTACATAACCTTACATGAAGAAGGTGAACAATGGTATTGAATAATCTAAAAACAATTTATTATAAAAGGACTAAACAGTGCATGCTCTAATGAAACTGAATACCCATGTGAACAATATTACGTGTAGAATAAGTATAATGATCCAAGCTTCTGATACATATATATTAAATCTTTATATAAAAATATTAATTTCTTCACACAAAAACATGCCTCGTGATCTTAAATATATGTTTCCATTGTAAACTAGGGAACATATAAAATGGGTTCACAAACTATCAACATCGACAACCACTTAATTTTTCATAATTATATCTCTTTAAACATATCACACTTAACACTCATCTTCATATACAATAGAAGGGAAACATAATGAAAGGGTGAGATATGATTATCAGTAAGGGTAGACATGGAAGATAAAAAATTATTATATTTTTAAAGTATATGACAAGAAATATGGGTATGTTATAATGATATTAATATAAAAATTTCAGACCCAACCTATCGTGGATCATAAACATGAGTTTTGGCATAAAATGTTAACATGAACCACAAGAATGAAACTTCTTCATAAATCAATCTTGAACAATATTTTCAATTAATAAATGTGTGTCGTATCATCATATTTATAGATATCAATTTTAAATTTCAAGGTTAACTTCCAAGACTCTCACATCAAGAATTATAACTTATTTCCCTTAACTAATCAAACACATCCACTTGTTTCCCGTTATGTATCAAGCTCATCGAATGGTTTTCCCTAAAAATATCATGAGATATAATTTATTACCAAATGAATTTGAGGTAGATATAGATCCAAATTTTCACTTAATTAAAACTAGACATATATTTTCTATAGAATCGTCAATATTTCACCATTATATAACACATGTAAATAAATGAGTTTCATAAACACTTCGTCATATTATAACTCATTTAAAAGAAATAGGTTTCATAAATATTTTTTCATCCTAATTATAACACATTAAGACAACGAATAAGAATGGTATCCTTGGTTCATATCCCTAGTAATGAAAATTTAACATCAAAAATTTTAATCTTATATGGAAAATAATTTTTGAAAGATCCAATAAAATAGTTCCTGGGTAAAATATCATTTCCTCTATGAAATTATTTTTAATGTGGCTCACAATTATAATAGAAGAAATTTTCACAGAAAATAGCATTGTAATATGGTAAAGTATTCTTAAAATTGTTAAGTATTCATGATGGATGATTAATTCATTCAGTCCATATAAGTTAAAAACATTCCTTCTATATATTTTCATCAGCAAAGTCACAAAGAGGCTTGTTTAGAAAACGACAGAAAAGATTCTTTTCAAACTATTTTTTAACAAGTAAAATATGGTTAAAAAATTATATATTAATTGTGTAATAGTAAAACATTTACTCAAATCATTTCTAGAAAACATAGAAATGGAAGATAAATACACCTTAAGAGTGTGTTAAAATGAAACAATACTGAATGTTGATGTGATTGTGAAATAAACACTTATAACATTATAATTAGTTGAATCGTATGCCCCATGGAAGAAATAAATTTTTATGGATATTAAAATACCATAATATTTTTTATAAGAATCATAAAATAATTTTTTTTGGTATTATATACACCACACTGAATATATAAGTAGTCTATAAGGCATGTGTCCCTTAGAAATTAAAGTGAGGCAAAAATACCTTACCTCAAGTATCGCATTCCCTTATTCTCATTACAAACTCATATATAATAAATATGGATTTATTATAAATTTAATCAATAGAATTATATCATTTATACCATGTATAATTTTTTTATAACATCATATAACCATTTTTTTAATAATTAAATTCACCGTTCTAGGTGATAACTGTACTGTTTTTTAAGCAAATTTTAGTTCAATGGTCCCAGTCTTTATACATTAATCATGGTATAATCATTTATAGAATATTTATTATGTTATATATATCATATATATTCCTAAAATTCATCTTTTACTACCACCCATTTGAAATATATATTAAAAACTAATCACATTGCATCATGGAGATGGTAATCCATACATACGCACGAGCAACATTATCATTTTCCAAAATATTAGGTGGTGAAAAGGTAGATATGATATTATCATTGTATAAGTATAATTACATCATAAATATCAAATATAAAAATTAAAACCCTCATAACTTCCACTCATAAAATATGGTGTTGGAAAGTGAATTGTATCACTACGTGGAGACGGTAAGTCGTGCATATGCACCATCAATATTTTAAATTCTTGTTCGATGGGAAAGGGGATGTATAATGGTTTATTCATTATCATAATAAAATTAGTTAATATTTAGTATTATGAAGTTATTTTTTTACAATATATATCACATATTTATAGGAGGTGTAGATGAGTAAAACAAGAGAGTGATTGTTTAGAGCGATTACCTCTTCTTCGAAAAGGCTCCTTTAGAATTACTATAAATATTCTATAGTTGGTCCTTTGGGGAGACCAAATCCTCTAGAATATGGATATGTAATTCCAGAAGATAATTTTTCCTAGCTTGGTCGAGATTTTATACTCAATGTGGTGAAATTAGATGATGGAGGTGGTGTCCTTTTATATTGAAGGTGAGAGGCACTTTTGGAATTTCAAAAAAGATTAAATTAAAATAAATTAAATCACAATAAAAATACTTCCAAATAGAAAGGTATTCTAAGATGATGTGGGATAGTGTGGTAATACCATCATCCAATATATTTTTTTAAATTTTTAGTGTAATTTTAAACCTTATCATTTTGATTAACCCTTAGTTAACCTATTTTAATATTAACTATGGTAACAACATTTTCAGTATAAAAACCTAAATATTTTTACTTATAACGTTTCAATTGATCCATTAATATTAAATTTATAGTATTTTTTACAATAATTTATCATGTTTTTCCTTGTTTTTTATTTTTATTATTTTTAACTAATTTTATAAAAATAATTTCATAAAATATCATTAGGTTCAATTTTATCCCTATTCCCAACATTGACATTTAGAAAGTCAATACAGTAAGATAAATTCAAAAAAAATCATTCAATACAACACTAATATATTATATACACCAATAAAATGTATGGAGAACCTTAATTAATTCAAATAATATTACTTTTAATATTTTTTGTAACACTCAATTGAGTTTTTCATTAATTGAATAATTGGTGCATCAACATTGTGTAATTATTTATAATTATTATTTTTACAAAAAAAGTTAAAAATAAATTTCCATGATCTATATAATCCTTTATATTTAATAATAATATTCATAGTTTACCATAAAATCTATTTAACCTCATAATAAAATTAATATAATTATTAAAAGAAAGAGTGTGATATTTCATCACTCTCTTTGATTTTAATAATATCTTACTCATTTTCCTGAAACAGTGTCCATTAAAAAATAAAATTTATAAAATAAATTGTTTATATTCTAATTAACTTCATAAAATAACATTTGGCCACGTTTAAGTGTAGTTTTATAATATTTTTATTTTTATTTTTACCCTTAATTTCACAATTTTCCCAAAACGATGATCATAAAAAATACAAAAGTTACTATTTATATTTTCCTGAAATAAAAGTAATCTATTTACTAAATTTATACCATATGATTAAAAATTTGTATTCCATTTTTTAAAATGTAAAATAGATAATTGGATTAAATTAATTTAAATTTAATCCTGTTGGTGGAATAGGAAAACTATTTTTTTAAGTAAAAACATTCAGAAGGTTAAAAAGTTTTTTATATCCAAATTCAAAGTGAATAAGATTTAAATATCCTTAATCAGATTAATATATGTATTATTTATATCTTTATACTTTAAAATAATTTAAAATACAATTTAAAATTATAAATTATTTACATGAAAAGTCAGTTTTCAATTAAAATGCAGTATTCTCTTACTATTTATCAACAAATGAAACTTATTAGAAAAGTAGAAAAAAAATTCATCTAATGTAAATTTTTATATTACACTTTAAAATAATAATTTAATTTTTTCAAATATAATTTGTAAATATGTCAACACTAGATTTAAAATATTTTTTCCATTAAATGGTGTAAAAACTATCTTCTTAGGAAAATATATCATTTGTGATTAAAATTGGATTTGTTCTAATATCATGTACAGAAAACACATAGACAGAACATTAAAAATTAGGTTGAATATTATTTATATATATATATATATATATATATTATTCATATAATCTAACAAATGACATTTGGTTATTTATTGGAATAAAACATACTTATGCACAATGAAATTATTCTTCAAAAAAACTATTTTAGTTTATATTCAAAAGTGTTATTATTTGGATTTATAATTAATTAGTATCGAAAGAATTATATAAACATTTGTAAAACATATTTTCATAATATAGTTAATATTGTTCATACCCTCAATTTTAATTGCTAGTTTATAATTTTATTTTTAGATAATTACAATAATAAAATGATGCTTGGTAGAAACTCAATGCTGTATATAATGCAAGATAAGCTAGTGTTGTGTGTAGCAAAATATTAACATGGTGTAGCATATAACACAAGTCATCAATGAAATTTAATTTATTCTAAAAAAAGTTCATCAAAAATCATGGTGTTACATTTTTTCTCCCTTAAAGTGAATTTATCCATCAAAATTTTTCTTTTGGATACAAATTCAGGAGGATACTGCTACTTCATCGCATTTTTAAGTTCCTATTTAGCTTCCTCAAATTGGTGGTTTCACTATAAAAAATTAACTACATTGGATTTCTTGTTTCGTAGAACTTTATCTATATGATCTAAAATTTCTACCATTTGTTTATCATAGGAAATAAATTCTTCTAGTAGTACTACATATGAGTTTAGTACATGTGAAGAATCATGTATATACTTACTCGAGAGAGATACCTAGAACACATCCTGAACTTGAAAGAGAATCGATGGAAAATCCAATCGTTAAACTACCATCCTGATATGATCAAGAACTTAAAAGGACTGATATACCTTGGTATTAACTTTCCCTTCATTCCAAATCTCAATACTCTCTTCCAGTGAGATATTCATAGATATACCTTATCACTCACTTCAAACAGAAGATCATTATAATGATTTTCATCATAACTTTTTTCGACTCTGAGATTCTCTTACATGTTGTTGAATGGATCTAACCTTTTTAGCATTTTCCTCAGCTACATTAGGTCCCCATAGATTTCCTTTCTCAATATCATTATAACACATTGGGGTTCTACACTTCGTACTATAGAGGGCTTCATAATGAGCCATATCAATTCTAGAGTGAACACTATTGTTGTTGAAAAATTATACCAAAGGAAGGTTTTGATCCCAACTACTATTTAAATCCATAAAGTATGATATCAACATATCTTATACATTTTGAATTGTCCTCCAGAATTAAAAAACATGTTGAGGATCATAAGCAGTGTTCAAACATACATCTCTATCTTGATCCTATTAAAGAATTCACCAGAACATCTAGGTAAACCCTAGATCCTGATAAAATACAATGGAAAGTGGTACTCCATACAATGTTACCACTTCCTTAATATATATTCAATAATACTGAACAAGAGGGAATGATTCACTTATTGAAATTAAGTGTACATAATTTGTATGGAAATCAACTATAACCCATGTATCATTATGGACAATAGAAGTTTTTTTAAGCCTCACAAAAAAAATCCATGGGGATTTTTTTAACATTACATTTGGGTAAGGTTAGTTGTTGTATCATTCCCTTATATTTCTGTCTCTCACCCTTAACTTTATGACAAACCAAGCACTACGAAACAATACAAACATTATCTATGTTCATTATATACCACCAAAAAAATTCTTTAATGTCTTTATACATATTTGTACTTCTAAGATGAATAGATAATGAGAACGATGAGCCTCATTCAACATTTTATTCTTTAAATATAGTATAGGAGGAACACAAACATGATTCCAGAATAATATTCTTACATCACAATAAAGGTTGAAATTAGGAAAAAAATTCAATTTCTTTTGCATCTACACTTCTTTTATTTGTGCATCATTATTGATCACATGGATAGATGGTTGAACATTTATTTGGGATAGATAGTATTTCTCCCATCCCTTTATTATTTTTAGATATGGACTTTGAAAATATAGAAATATTGAGTCTTTTGTTATCTGAATCATAGATAATCAAGCATGTCCATTTAGACTCAAAATATCTTCCACTTTGTTTTATTTCCTAGGTCAGTCATGTATTGAGAAATCACACTATTTAATAACTTCCAACCATCTTCTTTGGTGCATACTCAACTTCTTCTTTATGAATATATACTTTAAACTTTTAGGATAAGTATAAATATCACAATTTTCTCCGTAAAGATAATGCCTCTATATAATTAATTTAATGATTACCACGGTTAATTCCAAATCATGATTTGAGTGATTTTTCTCATGAAACTTAATTTGGTGTGATTAATAAGGTATAACCATATAATTTTTCATAATAATGCATCCCAATCCATTCTTGGATGCATCACTATAACATACATACCCTTATCCATTGTAGGTTACTGTAATCATTGGAAAACTAACTAATCTCTACTTTAGTTCGTTTCAATTGTCTTCGTATTATTTTGTCTAGTGGAACTTATCACCTTTTCGAGTTAACTTATTAACTAGATTGTAATTTCAAAATAAATTCCACATGAAGTGCCTATAATATCCATCCAAACCAAGAAAAATGTTGATTTCAGTTACCATGTTTGGTCTAGTCCATTTCTCAATAACTTATATCCTTGAAGGATCTATTGATATTTCCACACTTGATATTATATAATCCAGAAATGAAGATTTATTAATCTAAAGTTCACCCTGTAATGCCCCGACCCCAGAAGCCCAAAGTCGGTGCATTATTTTAATACATTGGAATCATTACAACGAATCAAGTCCCAAAGGACATATCAGTTTAGCAGTCTTGGAAAATAGATTACATACATGAACATTACATTACACATTAGAAAATAAAACGCAACATAAATTATTCTTTGAGAATGACATTAATCTCCTAGATTAACCCTGATTATCTATCATAATACACTTCTTGGAATCCTAAGAAAAATAAAACATAAGAAAGGGGTGAGCTCAGATGCTCATTAAGGATAACAATATAGTGGAAACATTCATAAATAAGCCTAAACATTTAAAGAAATGTATAAAACTAAAACAAAATCCTTTTAAACATAAACTTCAGAATAATATGGAAAAGATAAATCAAATAATTTCATTTACTTATTCACATGGATATTATACTAGTTTAATAATCACATGAAATATCCATATCCAATTTCATAATGATGTAATGGATAATTCCAGACTTCATAACCACATAGTTAAGGCCTTGTGTCAGGACTATAAATATGATTTTTTCAAGGACTTGTGCCAAGACACTAGTTTATCTCATGAGACTTACCGACGCATCGAGGATCCATATTGGGCTCCACCAGTCACTTACTAAGTCCAATTCATTCCTCATGTGAAAAAGTTTAAATATAACATAAACATTCATATTAAAACTAGCATACGAAATGTCAATACATTATCCATAAACCATGAATGGTATAAAAATAATACATGCACAGTCAAAAAAACATAAAACCTTAAATAAAATATGGAAGATTTGTATCATAATAAATCAACTTCAAACAAGTTTAAAATACATCAAAGGATTTTGACTTAGATAAAAATGATTTGTAAAACACTTTGAGAGAAATATCCCTTTTTCATGAAAAAATTTAAAAGTCACACAATTTAGAAAGGAAGAAATTTAAAGAAATTTTTGAATCAAAGTGTCTCATACCACTTTGAAAATTTTTAAAGGAATTAACATTTTAAAAACATTCATGTCCATATAAATAAATCCTTAAAACCCATTTTGAAAACATGGACATTAATGAGAATGATTTAACAGAAAAAATATTTAAAACATATAAAATAATGTTTTAGTAAAAATGTACATTAAAAATAATCCCTTTGAAAACTATTTTATAAAACATGTACATGTATAATAAATATGTCCCAGAATATACTTACGTAAAAACAACCTCATATAATAAATAGATTGTGAAATTAACCCTTACCTTGTACATTCATTTATCCAAGGGTATGTTTAACAGCCTGTATAAAGACCGTAGTATGTTATTAAATTTTACCAGAACCATATTAATATTTATGATATCATACATGATTAATTTATGACTTTATACTACCCATTTATAATAATTTCCATGTTAAATTAACATTTTAGGTAACAATCGCTTTCTTTATCGTACATGTTTTAACTTGTTACTCTTGATTATATCACTGAGATCATGATTTAAATACTTCCAGAATATAAAACATTATTTATAAATAATATATATATAGAGAATATAAATATATATAATAAATATATATATGAAATGGAAAACCCTTTTTATGGAGAAGGTAGTCCATACGTATGCATAAACATTGTTTTCGTTTTCAAATCATATTGAATGGAACTAAGTGAATAAGATATATGTAAGTAGATATATATATATATATATATTTATTTATTTATATATATCTCAATTATAATTATTATGTCATATATTAAATACTTATTAATGATATATATTTTTATAATCATCATTGAATGGTGAACGTGGAAATGAATCTCATCGCGTCGTGGAGACGGTAATCCGTACGTACGCACGAGCGATAATATAATTATATTGGTGGTAAAATTATATGTAATTGGATGTTATATCATATATAAAGAATCATTAACATGTTATATTTATTATTTACATTAGTTATACTCATTATTATACTCATCAAAATAATAAAGTATTTGAATAATAAACTGCACCACGACGAGGAGACGGTAATCCATACGTATGCACATATGGTGACATTGTCATTTATAGGATGGATAGAGTAATGAAAATGGTTGTACCATTTTTATAATAAAATAAAAATATATATAATATACTGGAGTTGTTATCTTATAATGGAGATATCAAAGAAAGAAGATGTGGAAGAAGAAAAGAACTTGAAATATGTGATGAAATATTTACCTCTTCTTTGAGGTTCTTCCTTTTGATTTGATCAAAATGGATACATAGGTTGAATTTATTACCAAATTAAGGCCTCTAGGATGAAGGGAATGATGTTGGAATGATATTTGGTCAGGTTTTTGCTGAGCCTTTAGGATTTGGAGGTGTTCAATTAAGATAAGGGTATGTTCCCTTTTATAAGAGATGTGAGGGTCACTTTAGGAAAAGCTTGAAATATTATTTTATAATAAAATCATTTTAGGTTTATAATGGATCAAAAATGAATTATTTAGAATATAATATGGGTATGGGTCGAAAAAATCTCAACAAATAGGTTTTAGACAAGTTTAGGTCATCATATTAACCTTATCTTTTAGATTTAACTCTAAGTTAAATAGTTTGACATTTACCATGTCTCTTTGTATTTTTATATTATATGGTTAATAATCTTACTATAACAATCCAAGAGAACCCCATGTGGTTAATTATTAATATATATAGCCTTAAATATGTTCTTTGGACGAAAATTATATTTTTAGGAATATTATATCAATAAATAATATAATATTTGTTTTAAAAACTCAATTTTGTCAATTTTGATACTATTTAGTATTTGGTTTTTGTGAAGATCATAACAGCATGATTACTTCAAAAACAATTATCTAATAATCCCTAACATGTCATATTGACCTATTAAATTACTTTAATTCATCAAAAGTCTCAAATTACATTTATTTGGATATTTATAATATCAATTATTTTAAGCATTCAAGAATAAGGTAATTGTTGCATCATCATTGTGTCATAAATAAATTAAAATATTTTATGTCTAAAAATTATAAATAAAATACCATTATGTATAAAAAACATTCTTCTTTCTAATTAATATTTATAGTTGAATTTATCTAATGTATAACCCTATATTAAAAATGGCTTAGTTATTAAACTTTGAATTTAACTCTTTTAACTCGTGTTTAAATAAAATAATAATAAATGTCCTAATCATATCCAAGTGGACCTAAGGGGTAATATTTTATTACTATGATTTTTTTGGTCGATTTATACTATTCCAATAGAATTAGGCCATATATTAGGGAAATTATAATATCATTTTTACCCTTAGTTTCCTTATTTACTTTTAAATGTGGTAAATAAAAGTCAAAAGTTACTATTCAGAAAAAAAATATTTTCATCATATTGAACCAAATTTTACTTAATAATTTCAACCGTGTCTCTAATATTTCTGAAATTCAATTCCTAGAAGCGGTAAAATTATGCTTTATGAAAATTTGCTAACAAGCCTAGAAGGTGGGTAAAAGAGGTTAAAAAGTTCAATAGAATTTCATACATCAAATTTTATTATAAAATAACTCCAAGGAATTACATTGAACTTATATAGGTGTTATATATATATTTATCTTAAAATAAATTTAAATAAAATAAATAATTATTAAAAAAATGGTCGGTTTTAAATTATAATGCTGTGTTTTTTACTATTCATCAAAAATTGAATGTTTTTAGAAAATTTCCAAAAATTCACCTTAAGCTAATTTTGATATTCTGAATTCTAAAATTAAGTCTAATTTACTATATTCAAAACATTTAAGTTGAATTTATTAATTTAAAATTAATTTCTCTTGTGAAAACCAAAAAGCGGGTTTTAAAAAAGTAAAAAATATCAAAAGATTGACACGTGTTTATGTCAAATTTAAATGTGAAGTTACTTATAAGGACATAAATTGTATTAAATGATAAAAATATAATATAATTGTACTTCCAAAACATTAAAATTCATAATTTATCACTATAAATTATTTCGATTAAAAAAGTTGTTTTCAATTAAAACATAGTATTTTTCACTATTCGTCAAAATATGAAATTTATCATAAAAGTACCAAAAATTTATCCAAACAAAATTTTTATGTCCAGGTTCTAGAGAATAAGTTTATTTTTTCAAATTTAATATATAAAAAAGTTTCAAATATTGGATTTAAAAAGGTTTCTCCATTAAAAGACGGTAAAATTGTATTTTTTAAAAAATACTTCTTTTATTTGAAAAAATGAATTTGTTCTTATATTATGTCTAAGAAACTCATAATATGGATTTCAAAATTTTATATACTTTATAAAATTCAAAAAAAATTTAGCACAATTCATAACTGCTATTTGAATGGCTAGTTTGGTAAGTTTTGGTGCGCTCAAAGTCGGTGTTGTGTGTTGCGTAAGTTATTGAATTATGTTGAAGAGATAACGTACTATGAAATATTGGGGTGTTACATTCTCCCCTCCTTCAATAAATTGTTTCCTCACAATTTTAAATTGTTCTTTGAAAAAAAAATTAAAATAGAAAATATCTTTGTGGAAAACCCACATCGGAAATTGGGTTAATAGAATTTAGCCTTATAAAGAGGGAAAGGGAAATGAAAAAGTTACCACCAAATTAGGGTTTTGAATAGAATAAAATTAGTGGAAATTATAGACACATAATTGGAGGTAAAACTTAAATATTTATAGAGACTAATTGAAGTCATCAATCACAAACAAGTATAAAATTAAGGACCTCAAATCCATCAATCTATGATGATTTAAAATATTGTCGGTTCAACAAAACATAATGTATTAGGATTAGAATTTTTGGGTTTTAAGATCTCTTCCCAAAATTTTAAGAATTAATTTATTCATATAAGAAGAGTAAAAAGATATATACATATACTTGATAAGTAGAGTTTCATCCTTCAACTAAATCCTACCACAAACCCACCTTTCACTCCAAAAGATAATAGAATTCCAAAATATTCTATTTATCGAAATAGTATAGGGTTCCAAAAAATGAATTTATAATTTATCTGTTAGAACATTTAAAAAAACTATATTATACAATCCAGGAAATCATGTAGGCTAGTGGTAGGTGATGTACCCTTATCGCCCTTCGGTTGCGGGTTCAAGTCTCGCGGCCTTGTCGGACGCGACGGGTTGTCGCCAGACCTCCAGTTTGTCCTTTTTATAACAATCCAAAAATAATATTAATAAATGATTTATCCTTAAAAATAGTATTCAATATCAAACATAATCCATTCCAACCTTTACACTTATCCAAAATAGATATGTCCAAACATACAGACTAAAATTTATATGGAAGGTGAAAATAATGAAGATATTTTTTTCCACATAATAACATGTGAATACCTTCATTAAGTATTCTTTTAAAACACGGTAACACCCTAAATTATCATATAACTGTAGTGATTACATTCATTCTCCCTTATTCCTTATATAATACTAGATATATTCCTTATATCCAAAAATTTTGAATACTCAAACAATGATGAAATAAACAAACCATTAATATGTTCCAAGGTAGTCAAGAATATATAATATAATTTATCCAAATAAATTGTCTCCTATTCCAGTATTACTACCTTATTATCCAAACCATATTAAGGTTTATCATTCCTTTAACCATTTATTTTCCAAAAAGTTTAACTTGTTGTTTAGTCACTTTTCAATGAACCATATAATCTCAAATCCTCAATGAAATAGTACTGCAGTACAATCCTTATTTATTTCCATAATTCATATAACTGGTATATGATTGATTAAAAAATGAACTGAAATAATTATTTAATAACAATATAAGAACACTAGTCATTCATATTCATCTGTGGTAGTATCATAATTTTATTTTTATCCAATAGCATCATTTGTGGTATACTATGATGGTTTGGACATTGATTTTTATAGTGTCCTAACTCCTTGCAAATGAAGAACTGTACATTTGAAACTATTTTCTTACCCTTGAAATCATGTACTTGGTGTCATTTTTCTCCAAACTTATAACAAACTATCATTATCTTCAAGTATTTAGAAAGGTGATTCTTTCCATAGTTATCATATATTGGAAAATCATTATTTCCCCTCTTCCCTTTATTCATCTTTCATTCTTATATACTTTTCTTCTCTTAGTTCCCTTCAAATCCATAGGACTCAAAGAATTATTTAAATATCTTATTAACACATGATATTATTTCTTCATATGAGGAGAATATGTGGGAGACTATTTCTCTTTTAAATTTTGTCTTAATACCATGAAAGATATGATCTTTCTTAATCTTTCAATCATAAATATTGATGGAATTCTCAGTCCTTCTACTAGGCGTCATTTCTAAACAACGGCATACACTAGGTTAGTTAATGAATTGCAATTCATAATTCCAAACTTGTAAAATATCTAATGTAAATTGAAAAGAATATGTATATTATCTATAATCATAAAATTTTTTCTTTGAGGAAATATTTACTCCTAAATCCTTCATAATGGATTGTAATGAAAATGTGAATTATCCTAAGTATATCCCCCGGGAGTGTCGCAACCAAGAGTGCATCAAGGCCCATTGTCTTGTACTAGGATACCCAGGGTCAAGCCCAAAACTCCTTGTCATATTTTTCACTCCTATATACATCTGTACCAAAGCTGCCTCTACCGACTCGTATCAAGACATGGATGTATTTCTTGGAAAATACAAAAAATCTCTACATTACAAAAATTCTAGGAATTTATTCTATAATAATCCTCAAAGTCTATCTTAGGGTAATGTTTTCAAATCAGAGGTTATCTAAATCTACTTCCAATGTTGTTTCTAAACTTCCTATAATACCAACTATAATGCCCTAACCCCAAATGCCCAAATTCAGTGCATTATTTTAATACATTGGCATGATTACAAGGAATCAAGTCCTAAAGGACCGATCATATTAGTAGTGGTGGAAAATAGATTACATACATGAACATTACATTACACATTAAAAAATAAAACACAACATAAATGATCCTTTTAAAACACCATTAGTCCTTTATCTTAACCCTACCTATCAATCATAATACACTTCTTGGAATCCGGGGGAAAATAAAACATACTAAAGGGATGATCTCAGATTCTTAGTAAGGATAACAATATAGCGGAAACGTTCATAAATAAGCATAAAAATATAAGGCAATGTATAAAACTAAAACAAAAGCCTTTTACACTAAAACTTCCGCATAATATGGAAAAGATAAATCAAATAATTCCATTTACTTATTCACATGGATATTCTACTATTATAATAGTCAAATGCAATATCCATATACAATTTCATAATGATGGAATTCATAGTGCCAGACTTCATAACCACATAGTCAAGGCCTTTTTCTAAGACTAAAAATAAGATTTTGTTAAGGCCTCATGGCAAGAAACTAGTTTGTCTCATGAGACCAACTGATGCATCTAGGAGCTATAGCGGGCTCCACCCGTATTAGAACTAGCATAAGAAATGTCAATACTTTATCCATAAATCATGAATGGTATAAAATTAACACATCCACAGTCAAAAAAATTACTAAACCTTCAATACAATATGTATGATTTATATTATAATTAATCAACTTCAAACAAGTATAAAATCCATCAAAGGATGTTGACATTGTTGAAAATGATTTGTAAAACACTTTGATAGAAATATACCTTTTTCATGAAAACACTTAAAATTCACACAATTTAGAAAGTAAGAAATTTAAATACATTTTTGAATAAAAGTGTCCCATACCACTTTGAAACTTTTGAAATGAATTAACATTTTAAAAAAATTCATGTCAATATAAATAAATCATTAAAACCATTTTGAAAACATGGACATTAGTAAGAATGATTTAGAAGAATAAATATTTAAAAAATTTAAAATGATGTTTTAGCAAAAAATTCCCTTAAAAATAATCCCTTTGAAAACTCTTTTATGAAACATTTACATGGATAATAAATATGTCCCATTAGATACTTACGTAAAAACAACCTCAGATAATAAAGAGATTGTGAAATTAACCCTTAGCTTGTACTTTCCTTTAGTCGAGGGTACATTTAACCTCTGGTATAAAGACCTTAGTATGTTATTAAAATATAACATAACCATATTAATATTTATGATATCATACATGATTCGTTTATGACATTATACTACTCATTTAATAATAATTTCCATGTTAAATTAACATTTTGCGTAATAATAGCTTCCTTTATCATACGTGTGTTAACTTGTTACTCTTGATTGTATCACTTAGATCATGATTTAAATACTTCAAGAATATAAAACATTATTTATATATCTTATATATTTATAATATAAATATATATAATAGACATATATATGAAATGGAAAACACCGTTTATGAAGACGGTAGGTCGTACGTACGCATAAACACTGTTTCTGTTTTCATATCGTATTGAACAGAACTAAGTGAATAAGATATATATGAGTATATATATATATATAGTAGAATTATTATTTATTATATTATATAATTATTAATGATGTATATTTTTATAATCATCGTTGAAGGGTGAAAGTGGAAATGAATCTCATCACGTTGTGGTGACAGTAATCCGTACGTACGCATGAGTGACAATATCATTATATTCATGGTGAAATCGTATGTAATTGGATGGTATATCATATATACAGAATCATTAACATTTTATATTTATTATTTACATCAGTTATACTCATTATTATACCCATCCAAATAATGAATTGTTGGAATAACCAACTACACCACGACGTGGAGACGGTAATCCGTACGTACGCACGTATGGTGACATTTTCATTTATAGGATGGATAGAGTAATGAAAATGGTTGTACCATTTTTATAATAAAATCATAGTTTATAGAAGATACTGGAGTTTTTATCTTAGAATGGAAACAACTAAGAAAGAGGATATTGAAGAAGAAAAGATCTTGAAAGATGTGATGAAATATTTACCTCTTCTTCGGGATCTTCCTTTTGATTTGATCAAAAGGGATCCTTAGGTTGGATTTCTGACCAAATTAAGGCCTCTAGTATGAATTTAGGAATGTTGGGTGGATATTTAGGCATTTTTTGGCCGAGAAAAAGGATATGTAGGTGTGGAATTAATAGAAGGTGAATTTCCCTTTTATAAGAGAGGTTAGGGTCACTTTATAAAAATCTTGAAATATTATTTTATAATAAAATATTTTTCAGTTTCTAATGGATCCAAAATGAATATTTTAGAGTATAAGGTTGTTATGGGTCTGAAACATCTCAACTAATAGCTTTTATACAGATTTAGGTCATCGTATTAACCTTATCGTTTAGATTTAACTCTTAGTTAAATAGTTTGACATTTACCATGTCTCTTTGTATTTTTATATTATATGGTTAATAATAATACTATAACAATCCAAGATAACCCCATGTGGTTGTTTATTAATATATATATAATTATCTAGGTCCTTTGTACAAACCTTATATTTTTAAAAATGTTACATCAGTTATTAATATAATATTTGTTTTAAAAACTCAATTTTGTCAATTTTGACACTATTTAGTATTTGGTTTTTGTAAAAATCATAACAACATGATTACTTCAAAAAAAATTATTTGATCATTCCTAACATGTCATATTAACCTATAAAATTAGTTTAATTCATCAAAATTCTATAATTACATTTATTTGGATATTTATAATATCAATTATTCTAATCCTTTCTTAATAAGGTAATTGATGTGTCATCATTGTGTCATTAATAAATTAAATTATTTAATGTCTAAAAATTATAAATAAAATACCATTATATAGAAAAAATCATCTTTATAATGAATATTTATAGTCAAATTTATCTAACATATAAACCTATATTAAAAATGGTTTAGCTATTAAACTTTGAATTTAACTCTTTTAACACTTCTTTAAATAAAATAATAATGTCCAAATATTATCCCAGTGGACCAAAAGGGGTCATATTTTATTACGAAGATTGTTTTTGGTCGAATTACACTTATCAAATAGAATTAGGACATGTGTTAGGGTAATTATAATATCTTTTTTACCCTTAATTACCCTACTTACATTTAACCGTGGAAAATAAAAGTTAGGATTTATTATTCACCAAATATTATTTTCATCTTATTGAACCTCATTTTACTTACTGATGTCAACTGTGTCTTTCAGATTTTTTAAATTCAACTGATAGAAGTGGTAAAATTATGTTTTATGCAAATTGGCTAGCGTGCCTAGAAAGTGGGTAAAAGAGGTTAAAAAGTTCAATATAATTTTATACATCTAATTTTATTATAAAATGACTCCAATAAATTACATTGAACTTATATTGGTATTATGTATATATTTGTACTTAAAATAAATTTAAATAAAATAAATAATTATTTAAAAAAGGTCGGTTTTAAATAATAATTCAGTGTTTTTGACTATTCATCAAAAAATTGAATGTTTTCAGAAAAATTCCAAAAATTAAATCTATGATAATTTTGATATTATGAATTAAAAAATAAATTCTATTTTACCATATTCAAAACATATAAGTTTCATTGATTAATTTAAAATTAATTCCCATTGTCAAAACCTGAAAGTGGGTTTTTAAAAAGTAAAAACTATCAAAAGATTGATATGTTTTTATGTCATATTTAAATGTGAAAATACTTATAATGACCTATATTGTATTAAATGATAACAATATAATCTAATTATACTTCCAAACCATTAAAATTCATAATTTATCTCTATAAATTATTTCTATTAAAAAATTTGTTTTCAATTAAAACATAGTACTTTTCACTATTCATCAAAATATGAAAGTTATCAGAAAAGTACCAAAAAATAATCCAAACTAAATTTTTATGTCCCAATTATAAAGAAGTTTATTTGGTCAAATTGAATATATATAAAAGTGTCAAATATTTGATTTTAAAATGGTTTTCCATTACAAGGCAGTAAAATTTCATTTCATGAAAAATACTTCTTTTATATGAAAAAATGATTTTGTTCTTATATTATGTCGAAGAAACACATAATATAGATTCTAAAATTTTATATAGTATATAAAATTAAAAAATATGTTAATACTATTCATAACCTCTTTTTGAACAGCTATTTTGGTATGTTGTGGTGCACTCAAACTCAGTGTTGCATGTTTCGTAAGTTATTGAATTACTTTGAAGAGATAACATACTATGAAATCTTGGGTTGTTACACAACCTTGGTAAATTTTTCATAAACCATATCCTTTCTCAGGGTCATTAACACAATCCTTATGTTATATTCATTTTTCAACATTATCATTTAATGTACAAAACTATTTTCTATAAATACAACCACAAAATGATCAATATAGTCTCTAAATACTATATTCATCAAGCCCATGTAGATATTGAGAAAATTAGTAAAACCAAATGGAATCACTACAAATTTATAGTGTCCATACCATATTAGGAATTTAAGATTTGGTATATCATCCTTCTTGAAATTCAATTGATAATATCTAGAACAAAGTTTGATTTTAGAAAAGTATTGAGCTTCATTTAGTTGATTAAATAATTCATTGATATGGAGAATAAGATACTTTTTATTGATTGTAATTTTGTTATGCTATCAAAAATCACTACAATGAAGCATTGACCCATCATTATTCATAAGAAATAGAAAAGGTGAACCCCAAGGTGACACGGAAGGGGGTATGAATCGCCTATCAAGATTCTAATGGAGTTTCTTATTTAATTCATCAAACCCATTTGGGGAAATTCTATAATAAGTCTTCAATATATGAAATGAACTATGTATGAGTTCAATCCAAAAACTCAACTTTACGATTTAGTAGAATACCTAGACACTCTTCTGAAATCACATCAACAAACATCCAAATAATAGGTCTATTTAAAAGTATTATTTTATTCCCAACTAACTGAGATAGATAACCATAATATAAAAAAATGTAGACCCCCAATATGTAATGCATTTCCATTGGAAGTTAATATTCATCCTTTCATTGATAAATGGTTATAAGTTCATTTAGAATATGTAATTTGACTTCCCTTCCTTTGAAATTAAAAAGTTATCTATATATAGAAATCTAATCAGTGCTAATAATCTCATTGAATTCAACTATATGTAGAATTACAAGATTCACAGTAATTACTTTTCCAGTAACTTCAATTATAGAATAACTATAACCATGAGATGCAAATGTTGTTTTATTAAGAGTCTTCACCAAAAAATAAACATCTAAATTTTGAGTTGATAATGTGATACCCTTTGAAAATTATTTATAAATAAAATAGTGTTTGGATCTATAATCAAATAATAAATTATCTATTTTAAAGTGAATGATAAGTGTACTTTTTACCACATCATTCTCGTAACACACATCAACAGTCATGATCAAAATATATTTCCTTTTGTCTTTCAGATTTGGAGGTTTTTTATTGATCATGAAAAAAAATTATATTTGTTCACTAATTAGTAAAATTTCCAAACTCTTTTCATTTATAGCATTAAAGCATGGGTGGTGCATCTATTGGCATCTTATTTTCTAGTATTACATTAATTGGCATGTTCGTAGTGTTTCTACATTCATGGGATTTATGACCCACATTCAAACATTTAAGTAACCTCTCAGTTTAATTTTAAAACTTTAATTTATGTATCTTCCCACATTTCTGTAATGTATATGGCTATAATTTATTTCCACCATGGGATTTATTTGAGTTTTCATGAGACTTTATCTTTTGTTTCTTATCAAAACCATTGGGATAGTCGGTATATCCAATTATAATTTACACCTTAAGAGAATTGAAAACAATTTATTCATTTCTAATGAAGTATATTATATATAAATCCCTTTAAAACATGATTTAATTCTTTGATAAATCAATCAATATTACTTTCAGATTGGATAATAATACCATAACCATACATTGCAAGTCTTTTAAAATTTTCATCACATATACCAACAAATTAATCAACCTTTTTATTTATCTAAGGAAACTAATTTTCCATATTCATATGAATAATATATGGAATTTACTTATTTATAAATAATTTTTTGAACCCATCCCATTCCACAGATTCAATTACTTCCTCTTACATAATATTCTTGAGAAGATTCCACCATTGATCTTTTTTTCCTTCCAGACGATAAATATCTAGGACACCTTTTTCATATCCTGATAATTGAATAATATAAAATAATTTCACAATGGTTTTGATCCATATCTCATCCACTAGTGGGTTAAAGGATCCACTGGATGAAGGGGTATGTTTTCTAATGAAAGTTTCAATAGTACGTTGTTCCCTTCTTTGATCATTTGAAAAATTGGTGTGATTAGTTTCTTGAGAAAGTTGTTTTTGCATGGAATCAAGGTTATACATTATATCTATCATAACTTTCAGTTTTTTTGGTGTAAAATAATTACATTTTCTGTCACATTTTCCATTAACATGATTCTTTTGGGTTCAACCATTGGTTTAAATCAAAAATCATATTTTGAGAAATAACAACTATAATGAGGAATAATGGAAAACCCACTTTCAAAATCTCTTAAATCATGACACCATCCATGAAGCTTTAGGTTTATTTAAGTTTCTTCATAATCTTTACAAAAAATATAGGATTTTCTCTTATTATTTGAATTATCTTTATGGTAATTACTAATGGTTTCTCAACCTATTTTGAAAATGTTAACTAATCATTTCCTCTCAAACCCACTATAACATCCCATGATTTTCATACATATATATTAAATCATTTTAGATGAATACTCATTTCATTATAAAAAACATGCCTATTGATCATAAAGGTATATTTCCATTGTAAACTCATAAACATAAACAATTGGTTCCAAAAATCATTACACATTCTCTCACATAATTATTTATAATTAGATCCTTTTTACCATTTCAAACTTAACACCCTTCTTTATATATAATGAAATTAAAACCAAAGAAAAGTGTGAGATAATATGATTAGAATGGGTAAATTTAGAAAATATAAATTTATTATATTTTGAAAGAATAAGATAAGAAGTATGGGTTTGTTATCATGATCATAACATACAATTTTCATACCCAAACAATCATGGACCATGAACATGAGTGATGGCATAAACCATTAACTAGAACCATAAGAATGAAATGTCATCATAACTCATTATTAAACCAAATTTTCAATTCATAAATGTGTGTCACATCATCATAAGTCCAGAACACAATTTCATATATCATGTTTAACTACCAAGACTCTCAGATTATGCCTTATCACATATTTCCCTTAACAGATCAAGCACATAGACTTTTGTTTCATTATGGATCAAGCTCATCATCTTGTTTCCCAAAACTACCTCATGAAAAATAATTCATTAACCAATTAAACGGAGGGAGATATAGATACCACCCATTAATTAATAAAAACTATACATATGTGATCTAAAAGACCATAAATCATTCAACATCTCAGAACCCATGTAAAGAAATGAGTTTCATAAACATTTCATTATAACTTTACTCATGTAAAAGAAATAGGTCTCATAAATATCATTCCATCAAAATCATAAACCATTTAATGAAAGAATAATAATTATATATTAGGTTAATAACCATAGTAAAGCATAATTAAAATCACATAATGTCATCTTAGATAGAAAATTGGTTTTTTTATAGATCACTTAAAATATTTCTTGAGGAAAATATCCTTCCTTCATGAAATATTTTTTTAAAGACCCACACAACCATAAAGGGATAAAAATTATTTGAAAATAACATTGTATTATTTTAAATTAGTACTCAATTAATTAATTAATAATGATGTATCAATATTCCATTCATCTCTTATAAGTTTAAAAAACATTCCTTCCATATATTTTTGTCTATAAATCCAAGAGAACCCTTGTTTAGAAAATTACTAAAATATTCATTTTAAACCATTTCATAAAAAGTAAAACATGGTTAAAATAACATTATATATTCATGAGATTATATAAAAACTCATTTTAAAAACATTTTTAGAAAAACTGGACACATAAGATAAATATTCCCTAATAGGGAGTTAAAATGAAATAATCCTGAATATTGATGAGATTATGAAAGAAACCATTACCACTTTATAATCAGTTGAATCATATTCCCCATGAAAGAAAGAAAATTATATGGATATGTAAATACCAACATATTTGTTATATTACTCATAAAATACATTCATGGGTAGTATATAACCCCCATATAAAAAACAAGTATTGTATAAGTCATGTGTCCCACATAAATAACAGTGAGGAAAAAATCACTTACCTAATATATCATATTTTCTTATTAACATTAAAACCTAATGTATTGTAAATACGGTTTTATTATAATTTTTTCCATAACCATAGATAAATAATACATTTTATGTATTTTTTATAACATCTTATCACTAGTTTATTAATAATTAAACTCAATCTTATAGGTCATACCTGCTTCATTTTCCAAACATGTGTGAGTTCAGTAGTCTTGGTCCTTATACATTAATCATGATATCATCATTTATGAAATTATTATTTTTTTATATATTTCATATATATTCTTAAAAGTCTTTGTTATTACTACCCATTCAAAATATATATGTGAAAAAATAATCACATCACATCATGGATATGGTAATCCATTCGTACGCACAAGCGACGTTGTCATTTTCCAAAAGATTAGGTGATAAAAAGGTAGATATGATATTATCATTCAAGAAGTATTATTATTTAATAAATATAATATAGAAACATTACACCCATTGTCACGAACTAGCCCGGGTCGACCTTGAACCGGTCACTCGAGCCGGCTCGCGGCAAGTCCCGAGGGGCGTTCCCGATCCCCCCGGGATGACAACTAGTGTCGGGCATCAAAGTTATAACATTGGGAACGATTTGGCCCAAAAAGTTAAACAAGTAAATAAGAATAAACAGAACAAAGGTACTAAACTCTAGCAGTGGAAAGAAAAGAAATCGAACAGCAGACGTACCTCCATGTGACCCACTGGTCACCTCCCAACTAAGGCCAACCTTGCTCCCATGACGAGCAACTCGGCCATGAAAACCTGAGCAGGGGAAACCTGCAACTGAAATGATAATATAGGCGTGAGCATTAAAAATACTCATTAGGGATGCCAAAGTAACCACAGGATCCAACCAAGACCACTTTCCAGAAACAATCCCAAAACACTAGTTTGCACATACAAAGATATAAAATAGGTTTTTCACATTTTAAAGGAAACATGATCCCAATATACCATTTCAAAACAAACACACGCCACAACAAGTTTTTCACAAAATAATGAATTTCTAAACAACTGGATTTCAAATCTATGTTTACCACATTATGCAAAGGACAAACAGGTGATAAGTAAAAGATGGAAACCAAGTGAAAGTAAAAGTAAACAAGTAGAAGTAAGCAATAACCATGGGTGATCCTAAACATCCCTAGAAAACCCCTGGACGTACTCAGGTTCAGACTACCTGCCGGCATGGTACTCCACAGTCAATAACCAACTGGCTGCCCTAACAGCCAACCAGTGGCACGCCCCACAAGGCCTTACCTACCAAGGGGGGACTAACCCGTCTAATCGGGGTTAGCCAGCAACCGTCACTCGATTCTCTAAAAGAAGCCCAGGAACCCATGGTGGTTTTTGTAATACTATGTAAGTGGGAGGCCCTCGCACGCGTGACTCATCTCACCGCACTTGCCAACCCCTTACACGGACATCGCTACATGACAACCCTCAAGGGAAGTCCCCCTGTAGAGGTGCCCCACAAGCATGCACACATCAAAAGTTCTTTCACATTCAGTAAGGTGCCAACCGGGCCTTCACAACATTAGAACCTTAAAACATTTCACAAATGGGTTGGGTTGCCAATCAGGCACAATCCACCTTTCTCAAAATCTAACACAATCGTCCCTTTACATTTTAAAATTTCAAACGGACCTTTACACCAAACAACCATTCCACTCACACAAAAAGCCAACCGGGCCAACCATGCCTCCAACCATCCATCAAAACCTAGTTTTCAGAAAAATATAGTTTGAATGTGTCATTTTCATTTGGAGGCACATCCATGGGAACATTTAGTTTTTTTTTAAGAAACGCCTCAAAAACCATCTTTCATAAAACACTTTAGCATTGAAACCAAATTCAAATTCCTTCACAGCACTTTATAAAAACAAAAACATCTTTCAAACCAACCACTCTTTCCAAGACTTTCCTAAAACAACTACTGGTTCATCTTTTTGTTAAGCAAACACACCAAAGTAATCTTCCTTTTTCATTTCCAAAACACACTCACTAACAACTGCAACCAAACATGTCACAAAGCAATTTTTATACTTTACCAAGAACCTATGCATTTCATATAACCAAACATCAAAATCCACTTTCAGAAATTTAAAATAGCAACATAACTAATCCAGATTCTTTTCATAAATATGGTAGATATGCAAATGATATAAAAAGATTAATTGAAAATATCCAAGTGCTCAAGGTTTGAATCTAAAAGGGAAATGATTGGAAACACCTACCTCAAAGAGTTTGGTCAAGCCGACACTTTCAAAAACACAATGCCAACTGCTCACGTACATGCACTCCCAAAAAAAACACACACTAGGAAAAATCACCGCCACACCCTGACAACACAGTTGACACCCAAAGTTAGAGTGGCGCAGACCAACGCACAACCAAAAGAAAACAAGGGACTCAGAAACAATTAAATCAAGCAGTGCAAAACAAATCAACTGGTATAAACTCATACCTGAAACAACAGCAGCAAAGCAAGACATTGCTAAAAATAAAAATAAAATAAAAATTCAGGTAAAGATGACTCTGGACCAGATAAAGACCTCAGGGGTCCGCAACTCAATCTAAAATCAAAATCACATTAAAAGATTTAATGAGCCACATAAAAAAAAATTTATGAAACAACTCCAAACAGTGTCATGAGATATTGAACACAAAGCCCACCCAAAAACCTATTCCAAAGCCAAACGCACCTCACTCAATAGTAAAAACAGAATATGCAGCCCGTGCACAATATAATAAACCAACTGCACAGTTTTCAAAAACTGACAAACAGTTTGAAATGGGTTTTCACAATTAAAAAAACACTAACATCACTTGCAAATACTACCAACAAATGAAATACATTCTAAAAATCAATCAAGAACAATTATGCAGCATGAAAACTAATTAAATAATGTGCTATATTGATTAAACACCCAAAATAAATTGATGACAACTCAAAAATAATAAAACCTATAAAATAAAATTAACCCACAAAGAAGGAATTTAAGAACCCATACATTGAGGGATCGGACCAAAATCCGATGGAGAACCAAGCCAGAGAGGAGCTCGGGAGATGGGGTCACGAGTGGAAAGAGCTCGGCCAGGGGGTCACGCGGTGTTTGGGGCTGCTGAACGGAGCGAGAGAGGAGGGGTCGGCCGGAGCAGGCGGTTTTGGCCGGAGCAGGCGGGTCGGCCGGAAGGGGGCTGTTCACGGCGGCTAGCCGAAGGGAAAAGGGGGAGGGTGGCGCGCGGAAGAGCTGATGGCAAGGGGAGGCGGCAGCACCGGCATGGTCGGGGCGACCGGCGCAGACAAAGGCAGACGGCGGTGGATGGCTACGGACGGGAGGCGGCTGGAGGCGGCATCGCGCGTAGGGGGGGTGGCGACACGGCTGGAGGCGAGGTCGCACGCAGGGGGTGGCGACGCGGCTGGAGGCGGTCGGCAAGGGGGAGGTGACCGGGGTCGGGGTCTCGCGGAGGGGTGGGGTGGGGGGGCGGCGCGAGCCGGCTAAACCAGAGGGGGGGGGGAGAGACGGGGAGAGAGGGGGAGAGGGGGCGGGATCGGGTAGTTAGGGTTTTTTTATAATAATTATAATATAATTAATACTAACAATAATTTAACTTTAATAATAATAATCATACCCAAATAACAAATAATAATAATAATAATAATAATAATAATAATCAATTAAAAACAATAATAATAAATCATTTTTTTTCTAACCCCATATACATATATAAAAATATATATATAAACATATATAAGCATAAATACATATATACATATATATATATAAACATATATATAAGATATATAAACATATAAACTTGTATGAACCTACATATAAACATATATACGCATAATAATATAACATTAAAACATATTTATTTGCAAACATATGTGTATATATATATATATACACCTATAAACATCAATACACATACATTACAAATATTTACACACAACGTTAGAATATAAACACATACAATGTAGATACGCATATATATTCACATATAAAAAAAATATAAACTTACATATACATATATCTACACACATAACATTAAAACGGGATGACCGTGCAGTATTCACACGCCATACGGTATCCAAGTGGACTGCAAGCGGTCTGCACGTACCCAAGAGGATAGCACGTGCCCAAGCGATCTGCGCGTCTTAAGCGTACGGTGTTCGCGCACCATCTCCAACCATAAACTCATCCCAACATAAAAAAAAAATATAAACCGGGACTCACTCGAACTTACTCAAAATCACCCGACGCCAAGAGAAATAAAAAAAATAAAAGGACTAAAAAAATGGGTGTGACAATTCTCCCCACCACAAACACTTTCTGCCCCCAGAAAGTCATCAAGCCAACAGTTATCTTAACTTGAGTCTGTGCCCAGGAAAAACCAGAAGAAACTGAGAGGCTCGGGGTGACCATTACCAACACAAGTCACACCTGACTAACTAAAGTACAAACATTGTCCGAGGTTGAGGGGAGAACACGAGAGGGTTCTCCCCACCATAGAAATCTACTAACACGGAGAACTTGAAACTCGAACACACCACCCCGGAGGGGGGGCAACACGGGAACTCCCAAACGAACCCAGTTACTTTCTCCACACAGACCGAACAACACTCGAAGTTTTAAACAGGAAACTTGCTCCGAAAAGACCCAACAGCTCTAGGATAAGGAATTAACTCAACCCCTCACACACCGACCGAAGAAAAACCTCACCGCAACCAGACTCTAGGGAATTTCTAGCCCAAACTCACAAAGGACCTCGAAACGATGCCTGTTAACTTTATAAAACCACACATCCCCCTAACGCCCACAATTGAGACCCAACTCAAACTTATATTGACCCGTTCATTCGCGGGTCCATCACCCTTCAAGGAGAACCGAACGATTTGAAAACACACTGATAATAGATAAGACCGCATAGACTACGTTAGAATAAGTTCATCACATTACCATAACTATGATGAGCTTCCAACGGTGACAAGAACAGAACAAGGAACTTTGGATATTTCTATTTAGAAAGCTGAAAACATAATCCGAAGCGAGGTTTTACGCACCCTCAGCAACTCCTGATTGTGCGCGAGCTTCACCCCGAGACCTGTGGTTGGGGCCCTGATGGCTGAAGCATCTCCTGCCTCACAGTCAGGCATTTGCATCCTCTGGTCCCTAGCTCCTTCCTCCCGGACGACACTTCTTCCAGAACTCTCACCGGTGGCCCGAACAGCCACATGGTAGCAAGACTTTGAAGGGATGCGACAAGGCGACTTAGAATGTCTGGATAGGCCATACTTGTGGCACACAAGAGAGTGGTCCGACGAACTATGAGCCGGTACCGACGAGGATGGTTTCTTGGAGACAAGTTCCACTGGCCCACACTCCTTGCCAGGTGGGGAACCTTCGCGGAAGCCGACCACCGTTAATCACACCCAAAACTCCAACGACGATGAGACATCTCATCTTTACTAGTCCAAAACCGGACCCTCAAATAAACCTGGGACGAAACGCACCCCAACAACCCTGGGAGTTCCCAACAACCTGAAGACCCACTCAAATTCCACAACCAAACAACTACCCCTCATGGACTTTGATTACTTTGATCAATAGGCAACATACAGAAAGAACTGGAAACTGGGCATGACTCATTACCAACCTTAACGACCTTTCTGGGCGGCATACTCATGACAACACGAGAAACATCGTCGAAACTGGCATCAAGCAAAAACTCAATCAAGGAAACAACACAAGTCGAAGTCAAAAGGCCCATAAGCCAAACATATACAAACACAAGAATAAATCACTTTCCAAAACCATCATTTCTTTAAAACATTACAACTCACCTATGGCACCTTATGAACCGTCACATGTGCATTCATTAAATCTTGCTCACATCATCTGCAAACAAGTGCCCCCCCCCCCCCTACGCACTCTCCGTACATACCCACGCACATGTGACCCTCCATAAGGAGTTCCAAGGTTCAAACATTTCATTCCTTACCAAATCCAAACACATAACATATTGTTCCAAACCAAAACACTTTTTCTTTAAAAACCCACCTTACTAATTTCAAAAAAAAATTGGAAGAAACCCCTTTTTTTCATTTCCAAATCACTTTCATTTTTAACACACACACACATAGACCGAGTTTAAAACAAAATAAAACCAACTATAAACCATCAGAATGAGGGACTAGTGTCTGCACTTAACTCGGCGACATGGTGGTGAGCCATGCCCCAAGTAAGACATAACACTAGGAGGACCTTAAACCGGGCACTTAGACTCCACATGGGTCACCACCCCATGTGAGGCCGCAACGCGAACCGATTTGCTCCCATTTTCATCCCTCAATCCAAAATAACCAAAGACAAAAGACTCAAATCCCGGACTAACCCTGGTAACTCAGGTCTCGTCACGATCGGTGGTGATTAGGCACCGACCCGTAACCTACCTCCTGAGCCCCGACAGTCCTAATCTCCTTCTACCAGACCTCCCAAATATCAAGAACCTGCTCTGATACCATTTTTTCACGAACCAGCCCGGGTCGACTCTGAACCGGTCACCCGAGCCGGCTCGCGGCAAGTCCCGAGGGGCGTTCCCGATCCCCCCGGGATGACAACTAGTGTCGGGCATCAAAGTTATAACATTGGGAACGATTTGGCCCAAAAAGGTAAACAAGTAAATAAGAATAAACTGAACAAAAGTACTAAACTCTAGCAGTGGAAAGAAAAGAAACCGAACAGCAGACGTACCTCCATGTGACCCATTGGTCACCTCCCAACTAAGGCCAACCTTGGTCCCATGATGAGCAACTCGGCCATGAAAACCTGAGCAAGGGAAACCTGCAACTGAAATGATAATATAGGCGTGAGCATTAAAAATGCTCAGTAGGGATTCCAAAGTAACCACAGGATCCAACCAAGACCACTTTCCAGAAACAATCCCAAAACACTAGTTTGCACATACAAAGATAGAAAATAGGGTTTTCACATTTTAAAGGAAAAATGATCCCAATTTACCATTTCAAAACCAACACACGCCACAATAAGTTTTTCACAAAATAATGAATTTCTAAACAACTGGATTTCAAATCTATGTTTATCACATTATGAAAAGGACAAACAGGTGATAAGTAAAAGCTGGAAACCAAGTGAAAGTAAAAGTAAACAAGAAGAAGTAAGCAATAACCATGGGTGATCCTAAACATCCCTAGAAAACCCCTGGACGTACTCGGGTTCAAACTACCTGCCGGCATGGCACTCCACAGTCAATAACCAATTGGCCGCCCTAACAGCCAACTAGTGGCACGCCCCACAAGGCCTTACCTACCAAGGGGGGACTAACCCGTCTAATCGGGGTTAGCCAGCAACCGTCACTCGATTCTCTAAAAGACGCCCAGGAACCCTTGGTGGTTTTTGTAATACTGTGTAAGTGGGAGGCCCTCGCACGCGTGACTCATCTCACCGCACTTCCCAACCCCTTACACGGACACCGCTACACGACAACCCTCAAGGGAAGTCCCCCTGTAGAGGTGCCCCACAAGCATGCACACATCAAAAGTTCTTTCACATTCAGTAAGGTGCCAACCGGGCCTTCACAACATTAGAACCTTAAAACATTTCACAAATGGGTTGGGTTGCCAATCGGGCACAATCCACCTTTCTCAAAATCTAACACAATCGTCCCTTTACATTTTAAAATTTCAAATGGACCTTTACACCAAACAACCATTCCACTCACACAAAAAGCCAACCGGGCCAACCACGCCTCCAACCATCCATCAAAACCTAGTTTTCAGAAAAATATAGTTTGAATGTGTCATTTTCATTTGGAGGCACATCCATGGGCACATTTAGTTTTTTTTTTTGAAGAAACGCCTCAAAACCCATCTTTCATAAAACACTTTAGCATTGAAACCAAATTCAAATTCCTTCACAACACTTTATAAAAACAAAAACATCTTTCAAACTAACCACTCTTTCCAAGACTTTCCTAAAACAACTACTGGTTCATCTTTTTGTTAAGAAAACACACCAAAGTAATCTTCCTTTTTCATTTCCAAAACACACTCACTAACAACTGCAACCAAACATGTCACAAAAAATTTTTTCTACTTTACCAAGAACCTATGCATTTCATATAACCAAACATCAAAAGCCACTTTCAGAAATTTAAAACAGAAACATAACTAAGCCAAATTCTTTTCATAAATACGGTAGATATGAAAATGATATAAAAAGATTAATTGAAAATATCCAAGTGCTCAAGTTTTGAATCTAAAAGGGAAATGATTGGAAACACCTACCTCAAAGAGTTTGGTCGAGCCGACGCTTTCAAAAACACACTGCCAACTGCTCACGTACATGCACTCCCAAAAAAAACACACACACTAGGAAAAATCACCGCCACACCCTGACAACACAGTTGACACCCAAAGTTAGAGCGGCGCAGACCAACGCACAACCAAAAGAAAACCAGGGACTCAGAAACAATTAAATCAAGCAGTGCAAAACAAATCAACTGGTATAAACTCATACCCGAAACAACAGCGGCAAAGCAAGACATTGCTAAAAATAAAAATAAAATAAAAATTCAGGTAAAGATGACTCTCGACCAGATAAAGACCTCAGGGGTCCGCAACATAATCTAAAATCAAAATCCCATTAAAAGATTTAATGACCCACATAAAAAAATTTATGAAACAACTCCAAACAGTGTCATGAGATATTGAACACAAAGCCCACCCAAAAACCTCTTCCAAAGCCAAACGCACATCACTCAATAGTCAAAATAGAATATGCAGCCCGTGCACAATATAATAAACCAAATGCACAGTTTGTAAAAACTGAAAAATAGTTTGAAATGGGTTTTCACAATAAAATAACACTAACATCACTTGAAAATACTACCAAGAAATGAAATACATTCTAAAACTCAATCAAGAACAATTACGCAGAATTAAAACTAATTAAATAATGTGCTATATTGATTAAACACCCAAAATAAATTGATGACAACTCAAAAATAATAAAACCTATAAAATAAAATTAACCCACAAAGAAGGAATTTAAGAACCCATACATTTAGGGATCGGACCAAAATCCGATGGAGAACCAAGCCAGAGAGGAGCTCGGGAGATGGGGTCACAAGCGGAAAGAGC